>CAUYON010184678.1:0-16069 GCA_963573935.1 Arctocebus calabarensis
AGACTAAAGGCCTAAAGTAGGAGATGGGGAAAGACCGGGAGAGAAACGGAGAGAGCTTCTCTCTCCCCACTAGAATTCTCTCGCTCTACCAGGAGCTTTAGTGTTTTCTGTATTCTTTTCTGTAAATAAATTCTGTCTTACTGCTAGGGGATGGGGAGGAATAATGTAACGAAGAATAATAAAATACATGTAAAAAAAATAATAATAAAAGAGAAGACTAAGAATCAAAAAAAAATTTATAGAGACAGGAGAGAAGCAACATGATGTCACAGCTGCACAAAGAGCAGAATCTTAGAGATTAAAAACTACATAAAAGAACAGCCTCACCTTCCAAACAGCGATTGTCTTAGACATTCAAATGCCAAGAATTGTCAGACTCAGGTCCCCTGGCACTCTGTGTCATGTCTCACCATATGTGCACAAGACAGAAAACAAAAAACACTGCTCAGTTCAGTGACTTTTTAATGTAATGTGCATACTAGAATAAAAAAATTATATTTGCAACAGGTAAAGGGTTTAATTTATTATCAAGCTGCTAAAGGGACTTTTCTATTTTTAAGAGAGATAATATATTTATGTAGCACTCCACATAAGGCTTTTGATTTTCAGTTTTTTATCCTAAACCCCACATAGCAAGGGCCAGACACTGGGCATTTTTCCCTGGAGTCACTCTGCCTTTTTATCAGAGCCAGACTTAAGTATCCTTCCTTGGAAAGAGCACAAGATCTCACATCCTTGAGCTGGTACAAAGAGGCACAGTAGTATTTCAGGATGTGGTTTCAGCCAATGGTGATAGAATCACAAGGCTGGTTTGCAAGGGGAAATGACAATCATCAGTTGTCCTGAATGTGTCCCCATTACCTGGTGTCTTCATGCTCTTTTCCCCTCCCTGACTCTCCAAGAGTCTCAGTTATCACTGATGGGAATAATTAGCAATAAAAGCAAGAGGCAAAAGCACTGGAATACTTGAGCTCATTTGAGAACAAATTTAATAGCACTAGTAAGCTAACAAATGAATCACTGATTTAAGGACAAATTCTTTTGCATTAAAGAATTTGTATGATGACATAAATAGAGAAGATTGTCCTGAAGTTCTCAAAACATCATGTTTCACCTAAGAACCATTAATTCACCCATTCTCATAATCTGGGTGACAAATATTCACACTCTGAGTCTTTGGCCTGTCTCCCTTATCCATTATTAGACATAGAGCAACATACAGGTTTTACACTAGACACAGACCACTGCGTTAACTGTAATCATTCAAGTATTGACTCCTACATATAGGTGGCAACCATGAATTTCAGTGCTTGCTCTCAAGGAACTGAAATTCACATTCAGCTTATATTTTTGAGTAACAAACATGTACTGAGCTAAACACTTAACTTACATAGTTAACTTCATAGTAATTACAAGCTCTGGCTTCAACAAGGACAGGCAAGGTTTGAATTCTGCCTTTATCATCTTCTCTTCTCACTACATTTGTAATAGGTCACTAAACTTCTTTTAAGCCTCTACTTCTTCATCAGTAAAATGGGTATAACAATAAATATCTATCTGTGCTGAAACAAGTTAACTCAGCAGGCCTGAATTGTTCAAAACTTACACATTCCCAACAGGGGCTTGTTTTCATGACTGGCCCTTGGCCAATTCCTGGGAGTTGAGCTGTTAAAATGTTCCAAGGACTAAAAGAGTTTCGCACTTCTGGGTCCATGGGCCACAATGTACCAGTTTTATCTAGATAGTTGTGCATGATTACACTTGCCTTCTGGGGTTCTGGAGCTTCAATGGCTATGGTCAGTCATGTCTGTACATGAAAGATTCAGTCCAGTAAAACCCCTGGACTAGCAGGCTCATGTGAGCTTCACTGACAGCTTTCACATGTCTTGACTAAACTCATTACTGGAGGAATTAACCATGTCCTGTGCAACTCTACTGGAAGAGGACTCTTGAAAACTTGAGCCTGGTTTCTTGTGGACTTAGTCCCATACATCTTTTCTCTTTGCTAATTTTGCTTTTTATCCTTTCATTACAATAAAGTGTAACTGTTAGGTATTACAATTGAGTCCTATGAGCCCTTCTAGCCAATGACTTTACCTGATGGTGGCATCAGGGATGCCTAACCTGCTATTCCCAAGGTTGACTATGAAAATTACATGACAGTATGTATATTAAACACCGGACACAATGCCTAACCCAAAGCGTTCAGTGGGTGTTAGTGATATCATTATTAAATATTACAGTATACATTCATATAAAGTTATATCTTATTACATGGCATATGTAACTTTATAGTTGGGTACTATACTTTCCTCATAAAAGACTGAGATCATTCTTTCTTATGTTCTCAGTCCCTAAACATTTATTTATCTCTCTCATGCTTGCTAATATAACTACATTTCTACAAACATACAAACTAATATGCTAACTTCTAAGGCTATCAACAGATGCCAGGAAATAACTTGATTCTTGTTAGCAATTGCCCAGATAGCACTTGATTATGTTTCCTAGAGCTCCTTTCTGATGCTTTGTAGAGGATGGAACAAGATGATGTCTAGCAAATATGTGCTCATATGGCACAGCCACTGTTGATCGCCTACCCAAAGCCATCACTCCTTCTATCTGCATAACAGAATCTCAGTTTTGTTCAGCAACAATTAGCCAGTCCCAGGAAATAAATCTTGATTGGTCTAAGCCATGGCTAGCAGTTAATTTTTTTTTTTTAACCAATGATTGAAATAGAGACTTTCTTTCTAACACACACAATTTTTTAACCATGA
This sequence comes from Arctocebus calabarensis, assembly GCA_963573935.1. Taxonomy (NCBI): domain Eukaryota; kingdom Metazoa; phylum Chordata; class Mammalia; order Primates; family Lorisidae; genus Arctocebus; species Arctocebus calabarensis. Next base: position 2,781 of record CAUYON010184678.1, read on the forward strand.
TTTGGAATAGTGATGTAACCCGGTTATGAATGATGAAACAAAGAGAGAACATCCCAGAAAGTGACCGGGAAAGATCTCCCCCTCTGATTGAACAGAGAGAGTTAGAGGGGCCCTTTGCTCCCCTTGTGACCCAACTTTGGAGATGGATACATGAAGACCTGCTGTGCATTGTGCAATTGTCATCCCAAGTTTATGTTGGAGACGCCATCAAATTACTGGAGATGGAAGGATGGAAACATAAGAAGTTTGGATTCTTGATAAAATTGAGCCATAAAACTAACCCTTGAACAACTTATCTTTAGACTTCTTATAAATAAGGAAAATAAATGTTCATTTTGTTTAGTCTCTATTGGCTGAGTCTTCTCGCACTTGTGACTAATAGTATCCTGCTATACTGGTTTCAACATGTGCTCTGTAAACACAAACCGTGCACAACCCTTATCTGGGAGTCCCAAAAAGGTAGCACATGAACAAATTAGAATTTAATGATGTGTGTACTCTCCTCACACAAAAACACCTTGTGGAAATCACTACAAGGCAATCATAGGTAAAGCACTAATTCATTATTTTTAATGAGATTTTTGCCACTACAAATACAAGATCTTACATGCCAGTGCCTTTCTTTCTATGGAACAGACTCCAAGGTCTGAAATTGCTGGACCAAAAAGTAACATATTTTTTAAAATTTTACAGTTTTGTTTTTTTTTTCCTGTTGGCCAGGGCTGGGTTTGAACCCGCCACCTCCAGCATCTGGGGCTGGCGCCCTACTCCTTTGAGCCACAGCACTGCCCTTGAAATTTAATAGATGTTGGCAGATGTCGTTCCCCAAACCTATAACACCTCTTATTTCAACCATCCATGAAAATAATCATTTTCCTAAATCATCATCTGTAATAGTTGTCATAGGTCTTTTCAATTTTCATCAGTCTGATTGGCATGAATTACATTTTATTTTTACTTTAATTTGCATTTACCTTACTAGTAATGAATTTGAGAATCTTTTTCTATATTTGTTGGCCATTCAAATTCACTTATCAAATGGATTGTTTCTCTTTTTGTCCAATGTTTAGCTATTTGGACAAAATAGTTACGAATATTTTGTTCTAGATTGAATGCTTTGAGTACATTTACAGGATTGTTAGTTGATAGAATGTGCAATTGACTTGTGCCACAGTTCTCCAAATTAAGGATCTGTAGTCACACACACAGTCTTCACAACATCAGAGAGGTAGGGGGAGTGACTCCTCTTTCAGGTGTACTTAATCCTTGAAGTTAAATGTGTGCTAATTTAGATATCAGGTAAAAAATACAAAAAGATTTTAAAGTAAGCCTTTCCTTGTGTATCATTCTGGGTCCTTTGTGGCTATTAGGATTTGGCTTATCGATCACAGTTGTTTGTTCTTTCCCTCTGAGTCCTTGTCTCCTTGTATAGGGTAGGCCCTGTTGATTTCTTTGTGAGGATAACAGTTTTGCCACATTCTACACAGGAGTAAGGAAAAAATAAATTACAATAAAATTAGAACCAGATATGACATGAGCAGTTTTTCAAAACTGAGTGAAGGAGGGGCGAGTTACTTGCTTGGTTTTCTGGTAAGGCTGTAGTAACTATCTGGGGAAGACATTTTGGAGTAGTGGCAGAGAGTCCTTGTGCGGATAAGGGTGTTACAAATATAATACCAAAGCACTCCCCTGACAGAGAGAGGCTGTCCTGGTGTTTCGGGCGTACCTTTCTTGTTTACATTTTTGTACCATATGATTACATTGTCATATAGTTAAAAACTAATAATCCTTCCTCAGTGCAGTTCTACTATATTTTTTAGATTTGTACTATGGTGGGAAAGCTTTCTCTGTAGAGCAGCCACAGTCTTTTACTTGTCCCTTATGTAGAAAAATGGGCTATCTGGAGATATCTCCTCAAGAACATTTAAAGGTAGATTCAGATGGAGATCCACTTTTCTCTCCTTCCAGATGGATAATCAGTTGTGCAAGCATCCTTTATTAAATAAACTGATTCATTTTCCACTACTGCTTTAAAAATATATTAAACTCATCTATGCTGTACTTACAGAGTTGGAGAAATCTGTGGCCTTGGGATGGTGAGGGGCCTTCTGGCTCCTTGATTGCAGCCATATGACGGAATCTAAATTTTATAGAACAAATCCTTTTAATAAAATCTGATAAAAATAAGATTAAGATGCATTTTATTACATATACAGCGCTAATATCTGGTGAGAAAAGAACATCCCCTTTGCATATTTTTTTAACTCTTCTGAAGTATTTGCTCTTCATTATGAACTTTAACCTTCTTAGACCAATCATTCCTCCAAACACTGCTAATTTTGTTTTAGTGCATTATGTTCATACATCTATTAAGTATATGTGTTTAATGTTTGTGTTAGTAAGCATTCCCACTAAACATGCCATGCCCTTCCATTTGTTCACAGCTTAAGCAATTTCTTTCAGTAAGATTTTAGTTTTCTTTATACAGGAATCTTTCTTATTCAATTTATTTCTACTATATTTCATATTTTTCTAATGGTTATAAAGATTTTTTTCACTTCTATTTGTAAGTATTTTGTCAAAATAGAGAAAAACTATTGTTTTTAAAAATTTATCCTGTAGGCAAGGATGGAGGGGAATTGGTGTGTTCTCCCTAACAGGCACACCTGAAAGGATATTTGATACACTCCTGGGTGAAGAGCTCAACTACAACTACAACTTGTTTGCATTTGTTAGGTGAACTACAATTTGTTCACCTAACAAATGCAAACAATGTAACCTAGTTGTTTGTACCCTCAGAATTAATCTGAATTTTTTAAAAAAACAGAAATACACAATGTGTGGGTGTTCAGCATGCTCCCTGGGTTAAGGGCTCAACTTGAACTTTAACTTAGAATTGAAAACAATATAACCTAAATATTTGTACCCTCACATTAGTTTGAAATTTTAAAAAGTCAAAAAAAACCATAAAAGTTAAATAAAAAATAAAAAATGTTAAATAAAAAGCTAATAAAAAAAGTAGAAATGAATACTTTCTCTATCTCTCTCTCTCTCTCACACACATACACATATAAAATTTATCCTGTAGCCATATACCTATGAATTTCTTCTTTTCAAATCTAAGGATGTTTACTAGAATTTCTTAAAATTTTTAGGTGTACAATAATATCAAAAAGAATCTGATTTTTTCAAAGTTTTAGCAGTCTTTTTACTGTCTTATTTCACTAAGTGCTTTCCTAGCACTTCCAAGATAATGATGAATATAATGATGATAATGGGCACCCCTGTCTAGTAACTCATTTAATTAAAAATAGTTTTAGTGTTTAAAGATTTAAAGCATTTGCTGAGTGACTTTATAATTTCTAATTTCATTATATTCTATTTTACTTGGTTAATTTTATTCAAAATAACTGATTTCTATCAAACATCTTTAAGTATCTATTTATATAATTACATTTTGTAGATATTAGTTATTGTAATTATGTTTTTCCTTCAATGTGCTGAAATATTAATGTTAATAAATTTCCTGCTATTGACAACTCCTGAAAATCTGAGGAAATAAATCTGCTCTGTAAAATTATTCTTTTGATACATTGCATATATTACTTAGTAAAAATTATTATTTTTTTCAGTATTTTAAAACCACAGCTTGATTCAAAATAATGTTATTTCAGGTCAATTCAGACTCTATTAACACTGATTTAAGACAGAGTTTGAAAGTACAGGTTTCAATGCCTTTGCTGCCATGTGACTAGAATATAGAATTAAGGAGAAGCATAAGGGGCATGATACATCTTCAAACAGTTGAAGGATTTTCATGCTCATATGATCCAAAAGTCAAAAACAAGATAAATAGTAAAATATATAGATGGATGCAAATTATTAATAATTATCCTCTATACTCCTTTCTTAGAATGATCTACAATTTTATAATATTTGTTGACCATCTTTGGCAGGTTCTCTTTTAAAGTTATTTTGGCTTGATAAAATGCATTCAAAAGATTTTCTTCTATAGTTCAAATAATTTTGCAATTATATACTCTAAAGATAAGCTATATCTCAGCTGTGAAAATATCTGATTGTGTTGCATTTCTCAATGTTAAACTTATAATCATCTTTCCTATACCCCTATTAATCTCCTCATAAGTCAGTTTTGGTAACTTTTATTTTGTAATGAAATCATTTTTGCTAGGTTTTCAAATTTGCAAGCCCAGTGCTGCATGCATTTTTATCTTGCAGTTCTTTTAGGCCTTTCTCTAACTGTAATTATGTTCCTTTTTTAATCTGAACTGTAAGATGAATCTATTTTATGAATATTTTAAAAAGAACTTTGGATAGGAACAGTTAAAAAAATAATAAGACATACTCTTAATTAACCATGTATTTATTATTTAAGCAAAGACACACCATTAGGGTAATCTTTAAGGAATCTCAAATGCCTAAAGATTATTTGTTTGCACAATTTTTCAAAAGTTGGAAGGTTGGAATTTTGTCTCTCCGTACACAAAAAGTAAAATAAAGCATATGTACATTTTTAATAACTATATTCCTTAAAAAACCACATTGGATATGTTTTATTTCTTTTTCTAATTTTTTTGTTTGTTATTGATTAATTTTAGATTTTACTTCTTATAACTAATCTCTTCTGGTTTATTTTGTTTTCCCTATTCTAATTTCTTAAGTGGAGTCTATTTTTAATAATGATGGCATTAAAAATCAAACTTTTCCTTTGAGTACAGCTTTTAATACCTTTCAAATATTGAGGTGTGAAGTAGCCTCCTTTTCACCACTTTTTAATATAGTTTATAGAGTGGATGAAAGGAGGTTGCTTGGGGGGTCAATGTGTGTTGCTTCAGTGATGGAGACCCTGAAGGCCCTGACTTCACCACATTACAACGGACCAATGGTGCCAAATTGTACTCTACAGATATAGACAAATAAAAAAATAAACAGAAAAAAACAAAAATTAAATTAAATTAAATTTGTCCTCTGATTCAAGCCAGAGAAGAAACTGAATCTCAAAATAAATGTGAAAAAAAATTATTTTAAAAATTTACAAAAGGTGAAAATCTGTAAATAGACATTATCTATCTATCTATCTATCTATTGAGAGACACAGAGTTAGTTTATAATTTTCCTTTTAATATTTTCTTTGGCCCAAGGGTTAACTAGAAGTATACATATTAATTTCCCCAAAGATTAAAATTTGGAGCCATTTTATATTATCGTTTCTAAATTTTATTGAATTTGATGAAAAAAATTAAAATACAATTTTTACTTTCAAAACTGTTGAGGCAGGGCATAGTGTCTCATGCCTGTACTCCTAGCACCCAGGGAGGCCAAGGCAGGTGGATCCCTTGAACTCAGTAGCTGAAGATCAGCCTGTGGAAGAACAAGACCCCATCTCCACTAAAATTAAAAACTAGCTATTCAGGAGGCTGAAGTAAGAGGATTGCTTGAGCTCAGGAGTTTGAGGTTGCTGTGAGCTATGATGCAACAAAACTCTAATACCCAGGATGACAGAGTGAGACTGTCTCAAAAAAAAAAAAAAATACTGTGGAGCTTTTCTGAAACCAGCCACGATAAAAGTACAAAACTTATTTTCTAAATGTTCCATGAACACATGTGAAAAAGTTTTCCTCCTTAGAAAATGTAAGGTTTAATATACAGGGTGGTGATAAAGTTTGTGTGCAATTTAAAATAGTTTAACATAGTAAATTGCACACGAACTTTATGGATACCCTGTGTTGCTATTAAATAAAGTCAATTGATTATATCATTTTGTGACTTTCTGTGTGTGTTTGTTTTCAACTATATCTGTCTAGTTCTAGAAGAGGAATATTTTGTCTCATGTGATAGTTTTATTTTCTCAAAGTTTGCCTTCATTCCTAAAAAGGCTTGCTACATGTAGTTAGCTACTGTTATTTAATGCAAACAGATTCATAAATGCAATACTCTTCGCTAACTGTTCTTGTGATATTACACCAATATCCCTTAATTACATTTAACTTTACATTTAAATTTGTCTGTTATTGATACTGCCATTTGTTACATAAAATTGCACTCCTGCAGAACATAGATATTCTAGGCCTTTCTTACTAAGAATGTCCAAAGCATGCCCTCTATGGGGAAAGGGGATTCTGTGAGTTATTCTCTATACTCTAAGTTTTTACACCATTTAGCATACAGTTAAGTCACAAAGCTATGTATGTTCTAAGAACAGGGTTCTTGAGTGGTCAGCTGTTCATATGAATACCATTCAGATTGTGTCAGGTGTTGTGGTTGGTTTTAACTTTTCAACAGCAACAGACCTCTTGGTTCACAGGTCATGCTGACCCACTCAGTTTATAATCCCACTATACAGGCCTATCCTTGCTCTTATCTTTATGTGACTGGACCACAAAACAGCTGCAAAATCCCATCACATGCTCATTCTTTCTTTTTATCTGAATTTGTCTCGTATCTCTTTGTTCAACCTTCAATTTTAGCTGTTAACACTGCCTAAACGAGGTTTTATCCTCTTGTAAATAGTGTACAGCTATGTTTTATTTGTATCCCAGTCCACAGTCCCTGTTAACTATGTCCCTACCCACACTTTCTCCCACCAGGATGTCCTACCTCACTTCTGCTTCTTCCTTAACCCCCCCCAAAATGAAGCCCATCGAAATTTCATCACAGCATTTCCTTCCTGTTTCAAGAGACTTGTTTATGGATCACATTTTGAGATATTATGTTCTTATTCAGATAGATGTATAGATGTAAGGGAAAGGAAGGAAGGAAGAGAGGAAGAAAAAGAAAGAGGGAGAGAGGTTGGGAGGGAGGAAGAGAAGAAAGGAAAGGAAGGTGGAGAGAAGGAGGGAGGCAGGGGGAAGGAAGGAGGGAAGAAGGGGGGAAGGAAGAGGGGAAGGCGGGCGGGAGGGAGGAGGAAGAGAAGATGGGAGGGAGGAGGAAGAGAGGGAGGGAGGGAAGGGGGGAAAGAAGGAATTATCAAATCTCACATCCAAGTTGCCTACATTTTCGTTTTGTTTTGTTTTGTTATGTTTTCGCTAAAGCTAAACAAGCACTAGTCTTGAGATAATTAATATTGAAACAACTGCAGGTCATCCACCACCAGATGCTGACCCCAACTGCCCTGTTCCACAAGCCATAACTACAGCTTTGTTTTGGACAAAAGACTAATTTCCCCAAATTGCCCACATTTTTCATTCAGGGTTTTCCACTTGTGCTTTGAGACATTCCTCGCACCTGATTATGGGGGAGACCAATTTCTGGTTAACAATGACCATCCTGATCTTCCTTTCATCTACTGAGTTATTTAGTTGAGAAATCATGTTGTTAAATTAAAAGAAGTCTTTGCTGCCTTAAGTGCCATTAATTTGTTTTTTTTTTTTTTTCTTCAATTCAGTCATCCCTCAGCTCCTCTAACAATTCGCTTTGTGCTATAAGTTTTCTGCCTGGTTTTGTGTGTGTGTGTGTGTGTGTGTGTGTGTGTCACCAAAGGGGGCCTTAGATTTGTTGTTAATTATCTTTAACAAGCTGGGTGTGATGACTCACTCTGGAAGGCTGAGGTGGATGAATTGCTTGAACTCAGGAGTATGAGACCAGCCTGAGCAAGAGGGCTACCCCTCTCATCTCTAGGAAAAATAGAAAAATTAGGGTGGCACCTGTGGCTCAAGGAGTGGGGCACCAGCCTCATATACCAGAGGTGGTGGGTTCAAACCCAGCTCCGGCCGAAAACTGCAAAAAAGTAAATAAATAAAGATGTATGTTAAAAAAAAAAAAGGTTTAAAAAAATAGCAAAATTAGCTGGGTGTAGTGATGAGCACCTATAGCTCCAGCTCCTCAGGGGCTAAAATAGGAGAATCACTTGAGCCCAGGAATTTGCGGTTGCAGTGAGCTATGATGATGCCACTTTGCTCTAGCCCAAGCAACAGAGCAAGACTCTGTATCAAAAAAATTTAAAAAAAATTATCTTTGATAGTTCATCAGGACCCTAAGTGTACTGTGAAAAATTCTTAATGGCTGGACTCTCAAGTGCTGAGTGCTAGAGGAAGCAACTTCTCCCTGCATCCCCCACTCCAAACCTCTCCCTCCAGGCCTTAATATGGAAACCTCATACTATGTAGAGAGAAAAGGAACTAAATCCAGGCCACAAGTCCCCCAAATCCCTACTGCTATCCGTCCTTTTCCTCAATATTTAATGAATAAGTAAATAAACTGTTGAGCTTTATCTTTTGAAACAAGTATACTGAGGTTCTGCTTTATTCTACTATCAGGCTTTAAGAAAATGTTAATTGGTTCTTAATTTCTGGGGAATCACAGTTTTTAGTGAGAAACAAAGCCAGAAATACTTTCTCTAGAAGAATTACAAATTTTATTTTTATTTATTTGTTTTTTTGAGACAGTCTTACTCTGTCACCCTGGGTAAAGTGCCCTAGTGTCATAACTCACAGAAAACTCAAACTCCTGAGGTCAAGCAATCCTTCTGCCTCAGCCTCCTGAGTAGCTAGTGGCAGGCACTCACTATAATGCCCAGCTAGTTTTTCTATTTTTATGAGAGACAGGCTCTCACTCTTGCTCAGGCTGGTCTCAAACTCCTGAGCTCGGGCAAGCCACCTGCCTTAGCCTCCCAGCGTGCTAGGCTTACAACCATGACTGTATTTTTGTTAAAGCATCATTTTAGCTATTAAGACTTGACCCAGAGAAATTTCTGGGGAATAATAACCAATGTAAGGAACTGGTGACCCAAAACACATCAGTCATTAATTTTGTTGAAATATGTAAGCTCATATCTGAAAATGGTGGGCAAAAGAAGCAAATGGAAAACTCTTAATAGGTAGTATACTTTTATTGTTGTTCACATGAAGACTTTAATAAAATTTCATGGTCCAACCAAAATAGCTTCTTAGCATTTCATCCAATAGAGCAAATAATCTTTATGAGTCACTGTCAAATCCAGTTTGAACAGTTTCCATCTGATTTAGGACTTATTAGGTTGCTTGATTTGGTTTGGGGTATTTTCTTTTAGTGTAATGTAAGTATTTCAATTTTTCACAACAATGTTATATGTTGGAAAAGGAATTTGTAATAGAGATTCAAGTTATGATCTTAGTCACACCAGAAATTACTACTGACCTTAATGAACCTTCTAACAAAATAGGAATAATAACCTCCCACCCAGAAAAACAGAATAAACTCTGATAACATGAAGAATTTTTACATATTTGTCTTTCTTGGAAGACACATTTTTAAAAGACATAATATTATTTCTAAAAGCTCTATTTTTAGTAATAAAGAAAGCTTTGTATTTATATTATTAATTAAATCTCTCAGAGTAATAAGCTTATTATGAATATACTGGTTAGGGATAAAGATGACTGAGATTCTAGTGAAGTCACAGATTCAACTAAAAAATTATGAATATCAACCTAATGATTATACTGCTCATGTGTACAGCATAAGACTTGATGAGTAAGCTTAATTACTATAGTAAACCTATGTGTTCAGACCTTGGAGGGCTTAAAATTTAAAAACAATAAAATAAACATAATACAATCAATATAATTTTCTTTCTTTCTTTTTTTTTTTTTTTAAGACAAGGTCTTACTGTTATCCCAAGTTAGAGTGCCATGGCGTCAGCCTAAGTTAGACTACAGGTAGCCACCACAATGTCTGTCTAATTTTTTCTATTTTTAGTAGAGATGGGGTTTTGCTTTGATCAGGCTGGTCTCAAGAATTCTTGGCTCCCAGAATGCTAGGATTACAGCCCAGAGTCACCATATCCAGCTATACTCTAACAAATATAATTTTCTTTAATTAACATAGAGAAAATATAATTTTTTTAACCAAAGACACATATAAATTAAATTTTTATCACAGCTAGTTCTTCATTAAACTGCTGACACTTGTAGCTGCTAGACTGATTTTTAATTTCTGTTCTGGGCTGAATTAAACATGAGGCTTATAATTTTCTATTGCCAACCTAGCATGCCAATAATGATGATGATAATATAAAAAGTAATATTTATTGACTGCTTATAACGTTCCAAGATTTTAATTACGAATTATTTTAATGATGAATATTTTATTTAATCCCCCTAACTACCCTATGAAGTGGCTACTATTGTGATATTCATTTTACAGATGAGATGGCAGTTTAAAGAAGTAAACGTGGCTTGGCACCTGTAACTCAATGAGTAAGGGTGCAGGCCATGTACACCAAGGGTGGCAGTTTGGAGCCCGGTCCAGGCCTGCTGAACAACAATGACAATTCCATCCAACAACAGCCAGGCATTGTGGCAGGCACCTGTAGTCCCAGCTACTTGGGAGGTGGAGGCAGGAGAATTGCTTAAACCCAAGAGTTTGAAGTTGCTGTGAGCTGTGACTCAATGGCACTCTACCTACGGTGACATAGTGAGACTCTGTCTCAAAATAAATAAGTGAAAATAAAAAAAGGAAGTGAAGGTCACAGAACTAGAAAGAGGTAGATTCCCTTCCAAGCCTTGCTTTTAGAGTTAAACCAAGTCAAAGAGTAGAAAGTGTGAGTTAGATAGTATGAATAAATTCTGGAGACCTATGGTATAGCATGGTGACTACAATTAGTAATAATGTATTATAAACTTGAAAATTGCTAAGAAATTAGATCTTAAATGCTCTCACCACAAAAAAAAAAAACCTATGTGAAATGAAGAATATGTTAATTATGTTTGATTTAATCAAACATACCAACATATTATACTGTATACCATTTTAAAAATTTTATGGCAACATATAAATAAAATTTAACCAATAAGACAAAAGAGTTCAACTGTTTGTACCTTTCATTGTTATAGAGGCTGCTGTTCCTGAAATGCCCTTTTTTCATAACAGAAATTAGTATGAAGGTGCTGTTTTTAATAGGCACTCTGCATATCTGAGGTGAGGTCATCTCATGCTTCTTTCCACAAAATACCACTTCCTAGTCACTTTTTTCTACCATTCTGCCTTCCTTTATTTCCTTTCTTTTTTTAAATCACTTTTATCTATTATTCTTTTCCTTAACCAACACCCATTCTCCCAACTTTTCTTTCATTATCTTTGTCTATACAATAAACTTGCCAAGAGCATCCAGCTATACCCCAAAATCCTGATAGGACTTCAAAGGCTGATGGTCCTTGAGCCAGCAATTGGAGACTGAGAACAGAACCTGAGGAAACAGAACTATTTTCCCTCCTACTTACTGTATATTGTAACTTCTTTCTAGCTCCCATTTATCTAGGTGTAAATATCAAAATAATAATGATAACACCTGGGCCTAAGATAAAATCAGTGGGATATTTGTAAATTTTTTGAATTTCAGAGTAGAATGTTCTGGGGGAAAAAGTGAGATAGAAGCATCATTTATTTTGGCTCTTACTGTCCAGTAGGCAAATTGTTATTACCTCATTTAATCTTCATTTTCTTAGTGGCCCATCTTCAAATACAGACGCAATGAGGGATAGGGTTCCAATTTTGGAGGGATATACACATTCAGTCCGTAACACACACCTTAACTAAAAAACAAGAACAAAAGATGGAAAGTGAAATGTGGGAAAAAGCTAAAACATGCTTAAAAAAAAAAAAGCCGTAATATTATGGACCAAATGTGTTCCCCGCAAAATTCATATGTTGAAATCCTAACCCTAAATGTGATGATATTAGGAGGTGGGGCCTTCGTTAGGTAATTTAGGTCTTGAAAATAGAGCCCTTGTCCCTAATAAAAGGGACACCAGGGATCTCTCTAGCTCTCATTCTGCCTTGTGAGGATACATTGAGAAGGTGACAGTCTACAACCTGGAAGAGAGCCCTCAGCCCCAACCCAACTGTGCTGGTACCCTGCTCTTAGACTTCCAGAACTCTGAGATTTAAATTTCTGTTGTTTGTAAGCCACCTACTCTATAGTACTCTGTTATGACAACCCAAACAACTAAGACACCTAGTATAGCTATAATACTGATATCACACAAAATAGACATTCAGGCAAATAAGTTTTACTAAAGATGAAAGAGAACATTTTACAGTGATAAAGATTAGATTCACCAGGAAAACATAATTATCCTAAATCTGGTCATTTATCAACATACATTCAAATTCTGTAATACAAAAATTGAAAAATCTAAAAGAAAAAATAAAATTATCCACAATCATAATGGGAGACTTGAACACACCCCCCTGTATAACTGATGGAACAAGCAGACAAAAACAAGTCAGTAAGGGAATAGAAAATTCATATGATGTGAAAGTTATCTTTAAAAGACTAGGACTAAAACAAAGAAAAAGATAACATATGCCCCTAATGTCTTAGAATTATTCTAGAAAATATTAGCATAAGATGTGGGAAAGAAAACAGAATAAGAGGGAAACACACTAATAAAGATATTGAAAAATACGCAAACTCAATAGATGAAAATAAATATGACAATGGGCTTATCTATAGATAATCACCATATGAATAAAAATAGAATGTATAGTTTTCAAACCCCAAGAGAAAACTTAATCTATACAATTACAAGTAGTAAATTGAAATGAAAGCTGAAAATTTCCACTCTTAAAAAAGAAAAACACCCAAGTAGTTTCACTGAGTTCTAGTAAATTTTTAGGAAACAATGAATTTTCTGCCTAGGACTCTGTGCGGTTACTTCAGCACCTGAAGTTTGGTTTCCTCTTCTGTAAAATAAAGTTTTAATTGCAGATAAAGATCCTCACATGGTACCTAGGTAGACAGCATTCAATAAACATTAGCTATTACTTTTACCATTTTTTCTACTATTGTTCTTATTACTTCTACTACTATAGTTTAATGCATCTTTATAGTTCCCTGAGTGCTTGACAGGTGCTGATATTGGGGCAAAGATAAATCTACTAGCATTTCAAAAATTTGATGTATGGATATTAGATAATTAGTTCTTGTAGGCACGGGAATGTTTCTTAGGATGATGAAAAAGTTTGAATTAATTCCAAAGTAAACAAGAAGTGATATTATATGGTGGCCCTGCTAACAGAGTAGAACGCATTGCAAAATGTCAGTTACAGGCTCGGCGCCTGAGGCTCAACGGGCTAAGGCGACAGCCACGTACACCTGAGCTGGCGGGTTCGAATCCAGCCCCCGGGGCTGCCAAACAACAATGACAGCTGCAACCAAAAAATGGCCGGGCGTTGTGGCAGGCGCCTGTAGTCCCAGCGACTTGGGAGGCAGAGGCAAGAGACTCGCTTGAGCCCAGGAATTGGAGGTTGCTGTGAGCTGTGATGCCATAGCACTCTATCCAGGGTGA
>CAUYON010184679.1:0-10768 GCA_963573935.1 Arctocebus calabarensis
AGCTTATTAACATAGCCTTCATGGCATTTTCTTTTTATTGTGTTAAGACATTTATATTCCACACCTATAAATTTCACAAGTACCCCTGTAAGATGCACCCTAGGTGTGATCCCACCAATTACTCTCCCTCTACCCATCCTCCCCCTCCTCTCCCCTCCCTACCCATTTCCCCATATTGTTGGGCTGTAGTTATAGCTTTCACATGAAAGCTACTATAACTTGGTTTCATAGTAGGGCTGAGTACATTGGATACTTTTTCTTCCATTCTTGAGATACAATTCTAAGAAGAATATGTTCTAGCTCCATCTAGGTAAACAAGAAAGATGTAATATTTCCATCTTTTTCTAAGACTGCATCATGGGTCATTGGGCACTTGGGCTTCTTCCATGACTTAGCAATTATGAATTTGGCTGCAGTAAACATTCTGGTACAAATATCTTTATTATAATGTGATTTTTGGTCTTCTGGATATATACCTAGTAGAGGAATTGTAGGATTGAATGACAGGTCTATTTTTAGATCCCCAAGTGTTCTCAAAACATCTTTCCAAAAGGAACATATTAGTTTATATTCCCACCAGCAGTGTAGAAGGGTTCCCTTTTCTCCACATTCTTGCCAACATCTCTGGTTTGGAGATTTTGTGATATGGGCTAATCTTACTGGGGTTAGATGATATCTCAAAGTAGTTTTGATTTGCATTACTCTGATGATTAAGAATGATGAGCATTTTTTCATGGGTGTGTAGACTGTGCACCTGTCTTCTTCAGAGAAGTTTCTCTTCAAGTCCCTTGCCCACCATGAGATGGGATCACTTGTCCTTTACTTGATAGACTCTCATTGGATTAAAAATTTAAACATAAGACATGAAACTATAAAAATCCTAGAAGAAAATGCAGGGAAAACACTTGAAAAAATTAGTCTGGGTGAATATTTTATGAGGAGGACTCCTGGGCAATTGAAGCAATACCAAAAATACATTACTAGGACCTGATAAAACTAAAAAGCTCTACACAACCAAGAACAAAGTAAGTAAAGCAAGCAGACAACCCTCAGAATAGGAGAAGATTTTTGCAGATTATGTCTCTGACAAAGGTTTAATAACCAGAATCCACAGTGAACTCAAATGTATTAGCAAGAAAATTTAGTTTTTAAAAGATTGAACACCCATTCATCAGACATGTGCATTGAATGTGCATTTGTTTAAACAATACCTGAAAATGTATAAAACAAAAATAAACATTAAGTCTATTTTTGTGTAAGTTTACATAGCATGAATTTTTCTCATGTTTTGCCATTTGAACCTTACAAAATTCTAGTGATATGACAACAAAAAGAGGAATACAAGTATCAAAGCACTATTATCACTAGTTTACACATGAAGAAGCTGAGAGAGGGTAAAATATTTAAAATTAATAGACTACATAACTTCAGATATAAATGATTTTCTTAATAACCCTGACAGTCTCACTAAAGCTACTCTTGTCAAGGACACTCAATAACTACAAATTACGAAATGCAGCAGTTACCTTTTTGTCTTTATTGTGCAAAAGAATTTGACAAAGTTGATCTCTTATTTCTTAAAATACTTTCTTCAAGGTGGGCATTTTTTTTCTTTCTTTCCTTTCTTTGGGATGCCACACCATTTTCTCACTCCTTTTCTCTATTTCCCTTCTGTCTTCTTCTAAAAATATAAAATAAACTTATGGTTTTATATCCTTAAAAAGAAGACAACTTTCTTTACTTCACTCTAATCTTTCCTTGTCCCTATACAACTGCTCCTTTTTGCTAGATGCAGCTGCTCTTCCTGGTGTTAAAACGATGGAGCTACTCCGTCTTCTGTTTCTTCGCTTTCCCCTCATACAATCAACCTCCTGCAGGTCCACTGCCCTAAACGCCCTCTACTATTGACAACACCCAGATTTTCATGGTAGCCAAAGCCCCAAACCACAAGAGCTCCAGACATGGGTATTTCTTTTCAGTACATCTCCATGGAGAACTTACAGACACCTTAAAACTTACCCAAAACAAATATATTTATTTATATGACCCCAATCCTAACACAATCTCTTCTCCCAATCTTTTTCATCTCTAAAACAGCTCCTCTCATCCAGCCAAAGTCAGAAGAAAAATCCTCACCCCCTCTGACTTCACAAAGCCAATCTTTCAGAAAATATACCTGCAACTTCTTTTTCCACAGCTGCCTGTCAAGTTTAGGTTTCATTATTTCTTACCTGGACAGCAGAAATCTGTTCTTGCTCTTCTTCATTTCATTCCTTACAAAACAGGTAGAGTAATCTTTATAAAACACATATGTGTTGTGTTACTTATCTTCTTAAACTTTCCAAAGGCTTCCTATTGTGCACAGAACAAAATGGAACTCACTATCATTCCCCAAATGTTCCTGCATGACAAGTTTCTTGCCTACCTCTCTGATCACTTTGGGACAAGGCTCCCATTTATTGCAGACTTTTCTCTGTTCCTTGATTCTCAAGAATTTTCTTCCCTTTTCCTGGAATTCTATCATGCCATATTTTCATATACTCAAGTCTTTGTCAAATGTATACTCAGGAAAAGGAAAGGTCCATAAACGTAGGAAAGAATGAGTGGAATGCCACCTTCCCAGAGAGAATTGTCATAAGTATCTGAAGCACCCCACCCAAGTGTCTAACGCCATTACTCTCTAGCACTTCACTTTGTTTTATATTTTTCACAGAACTTATCTCTCTTGGCACTATTTATTTTAGAATTAACTGTTGATTATCACCATGAGAATGAAGTGCCATGAGAGCAAGGATTTCTCCTGCAGTGTGTCCCACTGTGTTCTCAGTACTGGAAAGGTGTCCGGCTTCAAATAAGATCTCAGTGACAGACATTTTATTGATTGAATAGAGTGAATGTATAAATGAGTTATTCTACTGTATCAATGAGGAAAAGGAGGCTCAATAAAATTAATTTTCTATCTTATAGGTCATACTGATTAGTGACTGAGCCCACATTTAAAGTTCGAATTGTTTGACCCCAACTTCCATTCTTTTTTTCATATCCCATGACAGATAACAACTTAATGTCCAGAAAAGATGTTAAGATATTGGAGACTTATTTTTCCTTGCTACTCCCCATTAACTATAACAATCATCCCTGAAAATAACAAAAGATGCAACCACAAAACAAACCACTGAAAAGTTTGAGACCCCAAGACTTAAAAATAACACACCAAGGAAGCATTTTCCATGTCTTCCCTTCCCAATGGACAGAAGAGGGCAATCCCAGGTTCCTAACCCTGAACCTAGTAATAAGGGGCAGAAGGAAAAGGTTTATTACTTCCCTGATATAGAAAAGGGGAGTCCCTCTGGCAATACCAGGTGGGCCCAGCCCCACTGGTAAGAAGATGAGAACCCCACCAATAATTAGCACCCATGGAGAGTGCCTTCCTTTCACTCAAGGCCAAGAATTCCCCTCTCCATTAAGAGGTATGGGGCTTCTGAGTGACATTGGTGAGTGGGATCTCACCACAAAGCCACCTGGTCTGGGAAGCCACATATTTCTGTGGGCTGAGACTTCTCTCTTCTACGCAAAGATGCTGTGTCCCCAGTTTCAATCAACTCCTTGAGCCTTGTAGGTCAGCAAAGTAGCAGGGACCAGTCAAGTCCTTTTCAGCAGCAGACAAAAGTGAAGGAAAATCAAAATAGCACTGCAAATATTTTGAAAATTGAAGCTGGTTTAGGGACTGCAACTGTAAACAACACGGCAGAGACTGGGTTGCAAACTTAAATAGGTAATAGCTGCTAAATATAACATTGAAATAGTATCCAGGGTCCCTCATCATAATAGGTGAAATGTTCAGACCAGGATGCAATTAAAAATAACCCATCATGCCAAAAATCAAGAAATCACAACTTGGATGAGAAATGCAATCAACTGATGCTAACAATAAGATGAATCAGATTTGGAAATTATAAGACAAACACTTTAAAAGCAGCCATCATAAAAAAGTCTTAACAATCAGTTACAAATTCTCTTGAAACAAAAGAAAAAAAAAACATAAAATCTCAGCAAAGAGATTTAAAATAATAATAACAAACTAAATGGAAATCATAGAACTGAAAAACAAAGTAATAGAAATAATAAACTTGCTGGATGGTCTCAATAATAATAATGACAGTGATGGAATCGGTAAACTAGAGGAACAATTCACGAACTTACTTAGTCTGTAAAACAGAGAGAAAATAGACTGGAGAAAAAAATGAACAGAGACTCAGAGATATGTAGGATAATAACAAAAATATCCAATATTCATAACATAAGGGTTTCAGAAGGCAAGAAGAAAAAGAGTGAGGATAAAGGGTACTTCTAAGATACACTGGCTGAATGTTTCCCAAATTTGGCCAAATATAACAAACCTACAAGTTCAGAAGCTAAGTTTATCTTAAACAGTATAAACTTCAAAAAAAATGTCCTGGGAGGGGTGGAGGCAAGATGACTGACTGGAGCCAGCTTTCCACAGAGGCTCCTGTCCAGAAGAAGAGTTAAAGGACAGAAGTTTAGCAAGCCAATGGTTCGAATATGAGCCAAGAGAGAAGGTTGAAGAATGCACATCAACCCTGCTAGGGTGAGCTGCGACCCCCAAGGATACCAATAAAAGGTACAAAAATCCATTGTCAAGTGGAAGGGAGTCCCCTCCCCTATGAGAACAGCTTGCAGTATACTCCATAAAAACAAGCAAATGGAGTTCAAGTGGATATCCTCCCATTTTATCTCACGAGAGAGACCCTCTAAAAACTGGACCTCCTTCCCTTACTAGGTTGCCATGGCAATGTCCTGCCAGGCATAAAACTGTATGAAACTATATATTCTCTACCTGCAATTTTGAACTCCCAGTACTCCCCTCCACTCTCACCCCGAGGTCTGGAAGACTGTCGCCAGTGGAGTCCAGAAACTTGGGCATTTTCTCAAGGGGTGTGGACAGGGCATGGGCTATTGCTGACCTGTGCTGATTCTCCAGCAGGGGAGAAAGGAGAGGATGGTCAGCTAAGAGGGTACCTCAGCTGAGAGGGAACCATATAGGAGTGGCAGTACCCCAAGGCACAGAGCTGCAGCCTCAACGGCGAGAACAATAGGGCTCACAACCCTGGGGATACTTTGAAAGGACACTCCCAGTCTCTCTGGGCAACCAGAGGAAGTGGGGCATCTTTTCTGGTAGCAGCCACTGGCAGAACAGATCTGGAATGGAAACGCAGACCCTGTGAGTAAAGGGTATGCCTGAGGTGGTACCAGTCTGGGCAGAACACAGAGACAGCTGACTCTCAGGGAGGGGCTGACCCAGAGGAATGCTTCAATAAGCCTCAGACACACCCGACCCTCAGGGGATCATAGCTGAGACAAAAGCCAGCAGACAGGATGGAACGGACAGCTGAGTACCAAGCTCTGACCATTCACCCCAACACAAACTGCAGCTGACACAGGGCAGTGGCACAGACAGGGCTGAGTTGCTCAAAAAACCTCTGGTCCACACACGAATATAAGCTGGGACAGAAATAAACTCTGCAAAGTTGTTCTGCTCTGTCAGCAACATCAATCAGGGGCAGAGCTGGAACTGAATAAAATATCCCTGCCCCCATTAAGCACCCTAGCTTGTCAGGCCTTACCTCCCTCTGCCAGATGGTGGCAGAGCGTGACAGCCTGGATGAGGAGACAGATCTCCCTGTGACTTAGGCAGGCGTAAACCCCTGGAACTTCTGCTCATTGGAGGAAGCTGTGTCACAGTCCTGTGGGGTTACTAGGGAATGGGTGACAGAGGTGCAAGGTGAGGAAGGAGACATCAACCTTCCCAGACAACTTTATTTGCTGGGTGGGTCCTTCTGACTTCACAGAGCATTAGAGTGAGTCATACTCAAGCTGCCAGAAGACCCTTGCTATCTAGTTGCCAGAGACCTTTTGAATTCTCCCACCTGACACCAGATTGCTGACATTGAAGACAAAGCTTTCAAACCCTCCCAAACTCTCAATGAGGACGATAAATGGAGAGCAAAAACAGATCATTCTCTCAGAGAACTCTGGGATAATTCAAAGAAAAGCAATATTCGCCTGATAGGTATCCCTGAAGGCAATGAAGTGACTTCACAAGGCACAGAAGGCTCTTCTTCACGATTATGAAGGAGAACTTCCCAAACATAACAAGAGATTCTGAAATTCAGATGGTAGACAGTTTGAGAACAACAGCATGACTCAACCTGAAAAAGACATCCCCCAGGCACATCATAATTAATTTCACTAAAGTTAAAACGAAGGAGAAAGTTCTGAAAGCATCCAGACGTAAGAAAACCATAAACTACAAGGGGAAAAATTTCAGAATAACTGCAGATATCTCTGCTGAAACCTTTCAAGCTAGAAGAGGGTGGTCATCAACTTTTAATCTCCTAAAACAAAATAATTTTCAACCCAGGATCCTGTATCCAGCTGAACTGAGTTTCAGTTACAATGGAGAAATTAAACACTTTAATGATATTCACATGTTGAAGAAATTTGCCATAACCAAACCAACTCTCCAGGATATTCTCAGACCTATCCTCCATAATGACCCACACAATCCTCCACCACAAAAGTAAATTCACTCAGAAACTTTTCATTAAATTCCAACTTCCATAGTGGTGTAAGGACTAAAAATGTCCAGTGGACTTTTGAAAAACTTGATATCCAAAATTCTACCAGACTTATTAATATTCTCAATTAATGTGAATGGCTTAAATTATCCTCTAAAGAGGCAAAGGTTGGCTGACTAGATACAAAAACTCAGGCCAGATATCTGTTGAATACAAGAATCTCATCTTACCTTAAAGGATAAATATAGACTCAGGGTGAAGGGATGGTCATCTACAATCCAGGCAAATGGAAAGCAGAAAAGAGCAGGTGTTGTAATCATATTTGCTGACAAAATAGGCTTTAAACCAACAAAAGTAAGGAAAGATAAGGATGGAAACTTCATATTTGTTAATGGTAATACACAATATGATGAGGTTTCAATTATTAATACTTATGCACTCTACCAGAATGGGCCTCAATTTATAAGAAAAACTCTAAAAGACAGGAGCAACTTGATTTCCTCCAGCTCCATAGTAGTTGGAGATTTTAACACTCCTTTAGAGTGTTGGATAGATCACTAAAAAAAAGAAGCTAAGCAAAGAAATTTTAAATTTAAACTTAACCATTTAGCATTTGGATTTAACAGACATCTACAGAACATTTCATCCTAACAAAGCTAAATACACATTGTTCTCATCAGTCCATGAAACATACTCCAAAATCAATCACATCTAGGTCACAAGTCTAACCTCAGCAAATTTAAAAGAATAGAAATTATTCCTTGCATCATCTCAGACCATCATGGAATAAAAGTTGAACTCAATAACAATAGGAATCTGCATACTTATACAAAAATGTGCAAGCTAAGTAACTTTATGCTAAAGGATAGATGGGTCATAGATGATATTAAGAAAGAAATTAACAAATTTTTAGAACAAAATGATAATGAAGACATGAATTATCAGAACCTGTGGGATACCACAAAGGCAGTCCTAAGAGGGAAATTTATAGCACTGCAAGCCCTCCTCAAGAGAACGGAAAGACAGGAAGTTAACAACTTAATGGGACATCTCAAGCAACTGGAAAAGGAAGAATATTCCAATCCCAAAACCAGCAGAATAAAATAAATGACTAAAGTTAGAGCAGAATTGAATGAAATTGCAAACAAAAGGATTATACAACAGATCAATTAATCAAATGTTGATTTTTTGAAAAGGTCAATAAAATAGATAAACCTTTGGCTAACCTAATCAGGAAAAAAAGAGTAAAATCATCATCATTTCATCAATCAGAAATGGTAAAGACAAACTAAGAACAGACTCCTCAGAAATTAAAAAAATCCTTAATGAATATTACAAGAAACTTTATTCTCAGAGAAAATGAAAATCTGGAGGAAATTGACCAATACATGGAAGCATGCCACCTTCCAAGACATAGCCAGTGGAAATATTGAACAGGTCTTTATCAAGTTATGGAACAGCATCAGCTATATAAAATCTCCCTAAAAGAAAAGCTGGGGACCAGATGGCTTCACGTCAGAATTCTACCAAACCTTTAAAGAGGAACTAGTGCCTATATTATTCAACCTTTTCCAAAATATAGAAAAAGAAGGAATACTACCCAACACATTCTCTGAAGCAAACATCACCTTGATCCCCAAACCAGGAAAAGACCCAAGAAGAAATGAAAATTATAGATCAGTATCAATAATGAATATTAATACGAAAATATTCAACAAGAAGCTAACAAACAGAATCCAGCAACACATCAAACAAATTATACACCATGACCAGTGGGTTTTACCCCAGGGCCTCAATGCTGGTTCAATATATGTAAATCTATAAATATAATTCAGCACATAAACAAATTAAAAAACAAAGACCATATTATTCTCTCAATTGATGGGGAAAAAGATTTTGAAATCCTACATCTCTTCATGATCAGAACACTTAAGAAAATTGGTATAGAAGGGACATTTCTTTAACTGATAGAGGCCATACAGCAAACCCACAGCCAATATCATATTGAATGGAGTTAAATTGAAATCATTTTCACTCAGATCAGGAACCAGGCAAGGTTGCCCATTGTCTCCACTGTTCTTTAACATTGTAATGGAAGTTTTAGCCATTGCAATTTGGGAAGAAAAGGCAATCAAGGGTATCCATATAGGGTCAGAAGAGATCAAACTTTCACTCTTTGCAGATGATATGATTGCATACTTAGAAAACACCAGGGAATCTACTACAAAACTCTTAGAAGTGATCAAGGAATACAGCAATTTCTCAGGCTACAAAATCAACACTCATAAATCTGTAGCCTTTATATATATACCAATAATAGTCAAGCTGAGAAAAACAGTCAACGACTCTATTCCATTCACAGTAGTGCCAAAGAAGATGAAATATTTGGGAATTAACCTAACAATGGGTGTGAAAGATCTCTATAAAAAGAACTATGAAAATCTCAGAAAAGAAACAGCTGAAAATGTTAACAAATGGAAAAACATACCATGCTCATGGCAGGGAAGAATCAACAGTGTTAAAATGTCCATACTACCCAAAGCAATATACAATTTTAATGCAATCCCTATTAAAGCTCCATTGTCATACTTTAAAGATCTTAAAAAAATAATACATTGTTTTATATGGAATCAGAAAAAACCTCGAATAGCCAAGACATTACTCAGAAATAAAAACAAAGCAGGAGGAATTATGCTACCAGACCTCAGACTATCCTACAAATTGATAGTTATCAAAACAGCAGGATACTGGCACAAAAACAGAGAGGTAAATGTTTGGAACAGAATAGAGAACCAAGAGATGAACCCAATTACCTACTGTTATTTGATCTTTGACAAGCCAATTAAAAACATTCAGTGGGGAAAAAAGTCCCTATTTAACAAGTGGTGCTGGGTGAACTGTAGAAGACTGAAGCTAGACCCACACCTTTCACCGTTAACTAAGATAGACTCTCACTGGATTAAAGATTTAAACTTAAGACATGAAACTATAAAAAATACTAGAAGAAAGTGCAGGGAAAATTCTTGAAGAAATTGGCCTGGGAGAATATTTTATGAGGAGGACCCCCTCAGCAATTGAAGCAGCATCAAAAATACACTACTGGGACCTGATCAAACTAAAAAGCTTCTGCAAAACCAAGAACACAGTAGGTAAAGTAAGCAGACAGCCCTCAGAATGGGAAAGATATTTGCAGATTATGCCTCCAACAAAGGTTTAATAACCAGAATCCACAAAGAACTCAAACGTATGAGCAAGGAAAGAACAAGTGATCCCATCACAGGGTGGGCAAGGGACTTGAAGAGAAACTTCTCTGAAGAAGAGAGGTGCACGGTCTACAGACCCATGAAAAAATGCTCATCATCCTTAATCATCAGAGAAATGCCAATTAAAACTGCATTGAGATATCACCTAACTCCAGTGAGATTAGCCCAAATCACAAAATCCGAAAACCAGAGATGTCGACGTGGATGTGGAGAAAAGGAAACACGTCTACATTGCTGGTGGGAATGTGAACTAATATGCTCCTTTTGGAAAGATGTTTGGAGAATACTTAGAGATCTAAAAATAGACCTGCCATTCGATCCTAGGTATATATCCAGAAGACCAAAAAGTCACATTATAACAAAGATATTTGTACCAGAATGTTTATTGCAGCCCAATTCACAACTGCTAAGTCATGGAAGAAGCCCAAGTGCCCGTCAACCCACAAATGGATTAATAAATTGTGGTATATGTACACTATGGAATATTATGCAGTCCTAAAGAAAGATGGAGACTTTACCTCTTTCATGTTTACGTGGATGAAGATGGAACATATTATTCTTAGAAAAGTATCTCAAGAATGGAAGAAAAAGTACCCAATGTACTCAGCCCAACTATAAAACTAATCTATAGCTTTCATATGAAGGCTATAATCCAATTATAGTATAAGAATATGGGGAAAGGGGCAAGGGAGGGAGGGTAGATGGGAAGATGGGTGGAGGAAGGGTAATTGGTGAGATCACATCTATGGTGCATCTTAGAAGGGTACAGGTGAAACTTACTAAATGCAGAATATAAATGTCTTAACACAATAACTAAGAAAATGCCATGAAGGCTATGTTAACCAGTTTGATGAAAATATTTCATATTGTATATGAAACCAGCACATTGTACCCCATGAGTGCATT
>CAUYON010184683.1:0-12398 GCA_963573935.1 Arctocebus calabarensis
TAGAATTGCGAGTGACACCAGTTTGAAATGAAAACTCTCCATCCTGTTTTCCTTTTTAAAAATATATAATTCTTTCAACTACGTAGAAAAGATGACAGAATGTCTAGAGTACCAGCAATAAACTATCTCAGAAAATAGATTTAAAAAAAAAAATCTATGTAAATGCCACAAATCAGGGAGATAGGCTTTTTGTTAATTTTTTGTGTGCTCATATGTCTCATCAAGAAGCCCAAACCCAATTAATTTGAATGTATGTGTAGCTAGCTGCATACTTCACCAAAAGATTTATGATGACTTCATACTGTGTATGTCAGGAAATACTGTTCTATATCTGTTAATATTTTCAAAGCTAATGAAAAACATGGTTTAAAGGATCCATGGCCTATATTAACACAATAACTCTAATTACACTCCAAACCTGGAAGCCTGACCAACTGGAGGCAGGGGAGCAATTAGTCATATCAGATACTGTGAAAGCTGACTGGGATCAGAAAAACTCCAATCAAAGTGCCAGCACCCTAAGCAGTAGCACTGAAAACTGCTCAACTGCTTAAGTTGCATGTTACTTGAAAACGACAACTAGGCACAAATATATTTTGATTTTTTTAATTTCTTTTGCAGTTTTTTGTGTGTGTGTGTGTGTGTGTGTGTGGCCGGGTCTGAATTTGAACCCACCACCTTCAGTATATGGGTCTGGCACTTTACTCCTTTGAGCCACAGGCGTCACTCAACACAAATACATTTTGAAAGGGACCCAGCCCAATCTTCCCTGCTCTTTCTGGGGTGTGAACTCAGTCAACAAAACTTACCCCTTGCTTCACCCATTTCTCAAAAGTTTGGATCTACTGACCACAAAAAAAGGAAGTTCCCATCAGCAATTTACAGAAGAACAATTTGGAAGAGAAATGTAGTAAATCCTTAGGGAAATTAAACCCAAATAACCCAATAATAGCATTACAAAATTAACACTAGATTATGAATTGAATTAATTGTCTCCAATTGTGGGGAGTCTCTGGCTACCACAGATCAAAACAAATGGAGCCCCTGAGGTCAAATGCCTCAGGAGAGGCTGCAGGCAGTGGCACCTTGTCTCTGTGGGTAGGGCACTGGCCCCAGATACTGAGGGTAGCAGGTTGGAACCTGGCCCTGGCCAAACTGCAACAAAAAATAAAAATAATAAAAAAAGATTTTTTTAAAAAAAGAGAGAGGCTACAGGCAAATTTGATGTCAAGGCACCAAAAGGGTTCACCTACTAATGTTTCTCTACTTTCTGGCTTATTCTGAAGGTCTTCAGTACAGAGGTCTTCAGTACAGGGCTTCACTTTGCCATCTCATACCTTAAATTATGTACAGTAAGTTGGTGAAAGAGGCTAGAAGTGGCACAATACTTGACACAATACAGCAATTTCATGACTTTTGTGTGTCTACTAGAAGCCAGACTGTTGGAAATCCATGGAAGGTCTTTGCCTCCTGAGAAAGTTGAAGGGACTAACTGGGAAAAAGTAAAGGTTTCCCTAGAAACCCAGCAACAAAGTGATAGGACAGATCTTTAGGAGACAGTCTGCTAGGCTGAAAGAGACTCACTTTGGCATTTCAGTAAATACATATTTATTTCGTAAATTCTCCTTCAATGCTGTGAGCTCAAGATTGCCTAAATAATAAGGACCCTGGGAGCAACGAAGTTCTCATGCATATGCCTCACCAAACCTCTGCTAGTGTTCTGGGGGACTTTGAGGAGGAGAGTAGGATGCAACATATTGATAAAAATAAAATCAAGGTGATCCATGCAGTTTTGCCAAATAAGACCCACAGGCAAATTCTAAGGGCCTTACCTGCCTCCAGCTGCTCCTGAGCCAGCTAGTTTGTCCAAACCCCCACTGAATGTTTGCTCTTGTGCACATCCTTTGCGTTACTGCTGACATTTACTCCTGAAGCTTTATAATAGCCAAACAGTATTTACAAACAGTCAATTCATGGCCTTTCATTTGGGGGTATTATGTGCCTTCTGATTCTTTTCACATTCTTAATTTTGTTTGACATTTTGAAAATACAATGCCTAACTTTCTTTTGTGTGAATTAAAAAAAAAAAGGAAACAGCTAACATGTATTGAATATTTTTTTCCCTCCCTCAAGAATAGACTCAAACACCAAAAACAAAAGACTTTTTGTTCAAGCTTCTAGAAATGAAGCATTCTGTTTGTTTGGAATCTTAATGACTATCACCCAAACTTACCTGATTAGAAGCTCTTTCATAATGAGGAAAATTATTTTCAAAGTTAATGGATGTGTAAGTATAAACATTTCTATCTTCCCAGAACGAATTACTAACATTCCTTACGTGCACATTTTAGTTACATACTCTAATTAATATTAGTACTTAAAATGCATGGGATTGATTTCACCGTCATAACGAAAGAAAACTACCCGTTGTCTTTAGATGGTATAAAAACACCACACTTTCCCTCCTTGTAGACACTGGGCTGCACTAACAGACTTAATTTTAGATTTGGACAAAATGGAAATCATTTCATCAAAACAATTCGTTTTACTGACTTTAGCCACTTTCAGCTTGTTAACGTCAAACATCTTGTGCACAGATGAATTAATGATATCCAATCTTCACAGCAAAGAAAATTATGACAAATATTCTGAGGTAAGCTTTGAAAAATCTACCTAACATTTGTCGTAAGTCTAATAAATTTATAAAGATTAAAGAGTAACTTAGTTTGTGCTCTGTTTTTTCTGCCAAACTTCAGCCTTCCTATGACAGTGTGTTGATTCAATTTGTATTAGTTAGCATGACAGCAAACAGTGTGACTTCTCTAAAGACAAGTGAAGCAGAGAGTATGAAACTTAGCAAGCATTGGTGCATTAATAATTTTCAATGGACTCCGAAGTGCATATTTGTAATAAATATTTACAGAAATTGATACGGATAACTTTCAACTGAACCTTTGTTTTAACTACAAATGAAAAAATACATCTTTATTTTCTGCTTAGCAATTACAAGCTGGTAAGTTTTTAGTACACCTATACCTAAGGAAAAATGTCTAGAGGGTAAAACTGAAAATTATCATTATTTTCTTCTTTATGCTTTCATATGAAGTATTTCATATACAGTATTGTCTAAGTTTCCAGAAATTATTGTGTATTACCCATTTTACCCAAGTTATAACAAAAAAGCAATCATTTAAAAATCTTTATAGGGACATATTTTTATGGTAAAACTAAATCTAATTAAATAGTCACTGTATTTAAATGGTTCCTATAAAGTTGGTATATTTGGGGTGTAGTAACCCATAAAACATTGGTCTTTTACTACAAATGTAATTTATATTCTAATAAAAATACAGTTGGTTTCTTGAGAAATGCTTTTAGATTGAAACTCCAAGTAAGAGAGAATGAAAAAAAAAACTTGAGTGGGACCTCCAACAACTGTACCCCCAAACCTGACTAGCATCTATTTCCATGTATCACATTTCCATCGCTTTGGCCTTTAAAGAGGGGGACAAAAGAAACAAGAAATGGGAGTGGGAGGTTTCTCTAAAATCAAAATATAAAAACATATAAAATATTTCATAAATAACATGAATCAAAAAACTGAAAGAGAATAAAAAAAACTTTGCCTCATTTCAATACTTCATTATGTTCCTGCTGCTCCAACTCATTACTATATTTACTATATATATTTATTAATATTTTATAGTTGTCGTACAATAGTCTAGGGACAGAGAAACTAGATTGCTTTAAGAAGCTTCATACGAATTATTTATTAAAAATTCTACATATAAGAACACAAACTTTGTTTATAGCTTTAACAATCCAGCATATTAAAGTTTAGATTTAAGTTAATTTAGGGCTTAAATCTATTGCTTATAATGAGAATATATTATTATAATGGTCATTTCTAATTATAGCCCAGAGGACACCCAAGAGGAGAAAAGGAAAGAAATCTCAATTTTGAGGAATTAGAAGATTGGTGGACAAAAAATGTCATTAAGATGAGTACACCCATGGTCAACAAAATGCCACACTCAGCAGCCAACTTGCCTTTGAGATTTGGGAGGACCACAGCAAAAGAAAGAAGTACTGGGGCAATAGCCAACCTGCCTCTGAGATTTGGAAGGAATGCGAAGGCAAGCATCTCAAGATGTGTCCCTAATCTGCCCCAAAGGTTTGGGAGAAGAACAACAGGTAAAAGTATCTCGAAGACACTGGGTGATTTGTGTCAACAATCCATGTACTCACCCTCTGCCAGTGAGTTTCTTCATTCCATGACCTGCCAGCCCCAAGAAATCCAGAATCCTGATCAAAAACAAACAAGGTAAATATCTGAAAACCAAAACGCATGTGTAGTTGGGTAGAGCTTGTCTCAAAACTGTGAAAATGATTACAAGTCTTCAAAACATGTTTCTAAGGAAGTAAGTTTCTTAGAAGCAGAAAGGCAAACACACAACAAAATAAATACCTATAAATTGAGAACTATTGGAAGGTCAGGTATAATAAGTATGCCTCTAGGTGTAAAATCCTGCATGGCTTTCCCTCCACTCCACATGGGCACCGATCTTATTTTTCTTTAGTCCATGCAAAGACAAGCTACTGTCTGACTCTCCGACATGAGAGTCCCCCAAGAGAGGGCTGTCTTCAAATACAAAGGATACCATTGCAAAGACCCAGGTCTCAAATGTAGAAGGTTTTCTTTCTTTAATCAATTCTTTTTCTTTTTTCTGGATCTCATTTTATAAATACATCCCATTATAATCATCCTTTGTATTAATAAATATTTATTTTCTACTATGTACAAATCAGAGTGCAAGGTACTACAAGAGATTTAAAAACTTAACAAGCTACCTACTCATTTTCTTGTAGAGAATATACGTTTAATAAAAATTCTTCTTGATACGAAGTAGAATGCAGTGTGAGATTACTGCTTTATCTGAGACATTCTCAGAATGCCCCTGCTTTATCTTTTTTCATAGTATTTATGCCCATCTGAAATATATTTAGGGACCATTGCCTTTACTAGAATTTCAGTTCTATAAATCCCAAAATGTATATCCCAGTGCCATAGCTCAGTGCCTAGACCTCTGTCTGCCATGTAGTAAGCCTTCAATATTTGCTAGGATGAATTAAAGAAGAGAGGCACTAATAAGGTCCTACATAAAAGATAAAAAAGCATCTATTAAATATAGAAATCTGCCTTTGCAAGACTCACTGGAGGAGTGAGGTCATTTTCAGGTAAAGGGGGGAAGATAAGCAAAGGCATGAAAGCAAGCTGAGCCAAGAATAGCCAAGGCTTGGTTTGGAAAGAGCAAGGAGTACAGAAGAGGAGAGGAAAGGAGGCGAGGCAGAGTACAGACACAGAGTCAGAACACGAGTACAGACTTTTGGGGCAGGGGCGAAAACTACCTGCATCATTCATCTGGAGAGGAAGAACCACTGACATTTCTACTGAGGTCTTGGGGGGTTACACAGAAGCAGAATCTGGCAACTAGCTGTTGGGAACAAGACAGTGGTGAGAGAGAGAAGACTTGGTTGTTAAGTTTTCAAGCCTGCGTGCCCATCACAAGCTCAGCATTCCTTCCATGTCTAATTCATTTCAAGTGCAAAACAATTCAACTCAAGTATAATGAGGCAATTAAGATTATGGCTTGTATTTTCATCTATTTTTCTGATAGATGAGAACACTGTGTACTGCTTCCATTTTAGGAGACTGGTATTCAAGAAAACAGACAATGTGAAACAAGAAAAATAGGAAACCTGGAGTCTGCTGTTCCTAACGATGGTATGAAGAGTGGACTGTAATCCACAGACAGCTCTGTAGTGAAGGCAACAAGGAAGAGTTGCTGCTTCACTCGATGGGTTATGTTTCTTTGATAGCAATTTGTCCTTGTCAGTACACCTAGTATCTTGAAAGTTATTCAAAAACACTTTAAAGAATACTTGAGATAAAGTTGAAGTAATTTTGTCTGAATAAAAAGAGCATTGCAAATTCTTAAGAAATCTCTGGTGAGAGAGAGTGAGAGAGAACTTACCCTATATAAAAATCTTGGGCACAGTTACACTTAATTTAAAAAATTAAATAGAAGAGTAGCCGGGCAAACATTATGATGAAAATTAAATAATTTAACAGAATGACACGATTGACAAATAAGTAAACAAGGATAACAAATCACTCAAAAGCATGTCATACACATTTTTTCCATTGACTCAACTGTTAGTGAATCTGCGATAGATTGAAATTTTAAAATCTGTTATCTGTCTGTGTAACATTACAAGACAAAGGAAACTTAGATTTTAGGGAGATAAAAGAAAAGAGCAAGTGACCTCTTTTAGTGTCTCCAGAAACGTGCCTCTGTTGTATCTCTTTTTCCTTACTTAATATTTCAGGTTTTTGATTTGCAGAAAAAAATGAATTATAAATTCAGTACACCAGAACACAAATACATAGGGATTCAACTTTAGGCCTATGAATATGAGGTCCTTAATCAAATGTAACTGGTTTATTGACCGATCCACCCCACAGTGCACACAGGAAATGGTTTGCTTTTTGCCCATCATGCCCCCAGCTGGGCTGTGTTGAATCTCCCTCCCTTGCTGGGTAGAGAGCCCTTAACGACACCCTGGACAGATTCCATAACTGGCTCGGTCACTTCTGAATATTAAAAAACTACATCAAGTCCAGTTGAAGACACCAACCTCATATCCGAAGTGGCGTCCCCTGTCCCCCATCACTGGCTGGCTGGGCCGATGGCTGGAAGGGCCCAAAGCCGAACCGGCTCTCCCTCCCACTTCTCGCCTCAGAGGAGGGTGGTGGGGTGGGACACAACAGGCCCTGGAAAGCCATCTGCCCTCCTACCTCCCCCAGCGTGTGCGGCTGGGTGCGACAGGGGTGCGGGGCGGTCAAGAGAGGCTGTATACAGTCTCGGCCACCCTGAGTGCTTTCCTCAGGAAGCCACACAGGGGCCTTCGCCTTCACACCACCCAGGTCACCGAGCTGGGGGACCTGGATGCTACTGGATCTCTCCCAACTACCCTCGCCTCGTCTGCACGCCCCACAGCCTCTTACTGCACAAAGGAAAAGCTCGAGCCAGTGACCTTCCCAGGGCCCACCTGAGGCACAGAAAATGCAGGCGTCGCCCCTGTGCCCAGGGCCAGCTGCAGGAGCCCCTGGCCGCGCCGGCTTCACCCTGCTGCATGAGCAAACTGGGGGTCCGGCTTCACCTTGCTGCAGGAGCAAACCGCGGGTCCGCAGCGGCCGGTCAGCTGCGGCGGGCCGGCGTGCAGTCACCACCCCACTGCCCGCCAGTGACTGTCTAGGGACCCCTCTCGTGAGGCTTTGGGGGCCCTGGGAGGCGTGGCCGAGGCAGGGAGGCTGTGTCTCTGCTGTGTCTTAGCCACCCACAAAACGGGTGTCCGGCCCCAACCATCCGTGCCCCCCTTTATGCTGTCAGGTATGTAATGCCTCTCTAGCTCCAGATTCGGAGTCCAGTCACCAATTCCCGGCATCAGAGAAAGCATCACGCACATCCTGCTACACTGATACATAAACTAAGGCCACTGGGTCCCTTGACAACAAAGGGAAATTTCTAGTCATAGAACATGGGGTTTTAACCTAAACCCCAGCATTTGTGGAAAATGTTAGCTTAGGTGTCAGCCTTCCCTACTTACATCGCCTACTCTGTCAGACCCCACCACGTAAGTCTACGCAGTTTGTGATTTTGCTAAGGGTTTGTGGGATACGGAGGAGGGGTCACGTCCTCCTGCAGTTCACTGGGATTCTCACCCCATGAAGACCACCCGCAGCTCCCTCCTCCTCACCCTCCATTGTTCACCCCAGGGTGGCTTCGTGGGTGTGCCATCCCTGCAGTCACACAGGGCCCCACACTTGGTTAAGTGCGCCGATGTTGCTGTCATGTAATTCAAGGGGCTCTGCATTTTTAGTTTACACTGGGCGCCGCATATCACGTGGCCTGTCCTGCCTCCCCCAAACTCAGCCACACTAGCTCCTCTAATATCCAGTTCCTCCCAGGTTTATTCACCAGAGCAGCTTTCATTTTTCTCCATGAAACCCAGGGCCAGCCTCATGCAGGAGGCTTCTGTCCTACAGAGGATATAGACTACATAACTCCATGATTAAGAGAAGTAGTCACAATGCACATTTATTTTTATGTCCCACTGCCCCTATACAAGAGGGGAGGAGAGGGTGTGCGGAAATCTTCTGCTGACCTTTCTTGGAAACTTTCCTCAATGCCATGAACTTCACTGCTTTTTGTTGTTTTGTTTAGACCAAGTCTCACTCTGTTGTCCAGGCTGTAGTATAATAGCATGGTCATAGCTCACTGCTGCCTCAAATTCCTGGCCTCAAGCCATCCTCTGGTGTCAGCCTCCCAAGTAGCTGGGACTACAGGTATGTGGCACCATGCCTGGATAATTTTTTAATGTTTTTGTAGAGACAGGATCAGGCTACATTATTCGGGTTGGTCTTGAACTCCTGGCCTCAACTGATCCACCTGCCTCAGTCTTCCAAAGTGCTAGGATTACAGGTATGAGCTACCATGCCCAGCCCATTGCTTTCTTAAGTAAATCTTAGAACTTGGCCTCTCCAAGTCAAAAATACAGACTCAATTCCATTGTGATCAGCATTTCAATCTGCATTTTGCTATTGGTTCATTCAGTTTCCACTCTTCCCATGCTGACATGTGGGTTCAGAAACAGGAGTGTGGTCGACTTCTCTTCCAGCCTCGCCTGCTTTGTCCCTCACTGGCTGCTTTTTTGAACTCCACTGGGACAGATGGAAATTTGGGACAAGAGTCAAGAAGAGAGGCAGTTCTGACCAGGCTGAATAGCATCACTCTCAGCACCCAGCAGATGGTACCACCAAGTAGTGCTGGACCTTCTCCCTATAGCTAGGTTGACTCCCTTGAAAAGTCCTCTCCAGAACTGGCTTTGGCGCTCAGCCCTGGAAGACAGACACTACTGCAGACATAACTATCTCTGTTCCAGGGGTCCTCTTTGGGAGGAGTTGACGTTGCTCCAGGAAATCCCTCCCTGCCTACAACTTGTCATGAGCAGCTCACCTCCATAGCAGTGTTGCCAACATGGTTGCTCTGCCCTGCCCCTCTCTCCACCTCTTCAGCTTTTTTGGCCTTTGTTTCTCCCAACTACATGGAACATATTTCCTCATCATAGGGAAGCCACTCCCTGGCGAAGACTCCCAGAAACCTGGGCATGGGTATGGGAACTCACAGCAAGGTAAGAACTCCCTCCAGAAAAGTCTCTCACAAACCCAAATTCTGTCCTCTTATAGTCTCCAAATGGGTGAGGGAATTGAGGATTAATGGAACCAGTATCCAACAACTTCCTTCAAAAAGTCTACAAATGATGATCTGACTTTGGAATTTTACCTCTATTAAATCCTGGTGTTTTGATTAAAACGACACTTTTGCATCCTTTGTAACAAAGATGAATCTCTCCTTATAAAAAATGCTCACAGCTCCTAAAGTGATGTTTTCTCTGAATCATTGCACATATGTGTGCATTTTTCTGGGGAGATTCTCAGACAAGAGAATCTCTGGGGGAGATTCTCAAATGACTTCATAACCCTATAAAGTTGAAGAATCACTATAATAGAAGATTATTTCTAGAATTATTTTAATACCCAACTCAATTTATAGGTGAATACTATTATCTGTTTAGTCATTTAAGTGCTGAGAACATAATATCAAAACTGTGAGAATCACTCTACTATTTAGCCTGGACTTCCTCCAGATCTAGGATGT
Source organism: Arctocebus calabarensis (assembly GCA_963573935.1). Taxonomy (NCBI): domain Eukaryota; kingdom Metazoa; phylum Chordata; class Mammalia; order Primates; family Lorisidae; genus Arctocebus; species Arctocebus calabarensis. The sequence goes on from CAUYON010184683.1 coordinate 9,783, forward strand.
TTACAGAGGCAAAAAACAAAAGCGAGGTGGTGACTGTGCTCTTCTCTCCCAGAGCTTTCACAGGCACCTTTCCCAAAGATTCCATCCCATACCCCTTCGCCTTCCTTCAACACTTCCCTTCTTCTAGGAAATTCTGATTGGATTGGTCCTTACCCAAGTTTCAGCCCAACGAAGGTGGACAGAGAGCAGGAGCTTCGGGGGAAAGCTGAGATCAGCAACGATTTTCATAAAAGGCGACGGTCGTGTAGTCTCAGGTCCACATTTCATACATTGTACTATGACAGTGACCTTGAGAAATACAAAAGGGAAAAAATTGTACTGACTCTGGTACAAATTTCTGAAGGAGAAAAATGAAAAGTCAGTGTTCGCCTAACTGTGACTATGGAAATAGGCAGGAAAGGTGAATATGTTGGGCTCCCCATGTTTGTTCCTCTTTTCCCCCTAAAATCTTCTTGAGGACATTATGTGACACTCTTCCTTTGGAAGTTACACTGTTCCATGAATTTGCTAAGCTACATGTTACTTCTTAAAAACACACACTGTCACATTTCTGGGCCTTTGTTGGTGCTAATTCCTTCGGCTCAAAGGCCTCTTTTCTACCAATCAAATTCCTCTGAGATGCAAGTGAAATTTGGATGCTTCTGGATGTGAGGGTGATCTGGCCGCAGCATAAGGAGATAGACTATTGTCTCTATCTTCTGCTTCAGTGGCAGAACTGTAGTGGTCTGGGAAGTGGAGTGGGAAAAAGCAGTCTATAGATAAACCTCTGCCCAGATAAGTCTTTTACTCCCTGGGATATTTGCAGTCTGTCACAGATCTTATTCATAAATTGGGACAAAACAGTAAAGGAATTAAATCAGAAGTAAGTGCATGGCTGGGTGCAGTGACTCATGCCTGTAATCTCAGCACTTTAGAAGGTGAGAGGATACTTGAGATCAGGAGTTTAAGACTAGCCTGGGCAACACAGGGAGACCCTATCCCAACAGAAAATAGAAAAATTAGTTGGGCATGGTGACTTGTGTCTACCAGCCTGGGTGACAGAGACCCTAACTCTTTAAAAAAAGAAGGAGGAGAGGGAGATGGGAAGAGGGAAGGGAGGAGGAGAGGGAAGGGGAGGGAGAGAGAGAAGCAATCTCACCCTGTGTACCTCAATGCTCCTGGCAAATATAACCACTTCACTTCTTGGAGTCAGGCTTGAATTAGGAAAATGTTATCTGGTGAGCATTTGTCCCTCTTTATTATATTCAATGTTGATTTCAACTTACTATTTATTAAGTAGCCCTGAATTCCTAAAATGTTTGTTAGATGTCATGCATTTTATTCACTTTTGTCGGAAGTATGTAAAAATCAGGGAGGTATAAGAATAAGGGTCATACTTTTTAGGAGTACCCTGACTCTTACAGATTCATATTATTTAGGAATATCATGTTTTTCACCAGAGCATTGAATTTCTCCCATGTTCTTTTTAAGCTTGTCTCAAAAGGAGATAATGTAGCCCTTTGAAATGTATTTTTATTATGGTAAAATATACATAATGTATTTTTATTGTGGTAAAATATACATAACATAAAATATACACAACATCAAATTGACCATTTCAACCATTGTTAAGTATACAATTCAGTGGCATTAAGTAAATTTCACTTGCCTTTTTACATAGTCCAGCACTATCCACTAATTATACTCCCACTATAATACCTACATCACCACACCCAAAGCTTTATCATTATTGGGCTACCAAAAAAATTATGAGAACAATAAGGTTGGTGGTTTTTAGAGATGTTCCCACCCTTACAAATACTTATATTATTTGAGAAAATCACGTTTTTCACCAGGACATTACATTTTTCCTATGTTCCTTTTAATCTTGCCTCAAAAGGGGATAGTTCTTGCTAATCTTTTTTTCTCCTGAACTCTGTTATCATCTCGTTATCTCCTAATATGTCAGTTTCACCTGGGATTGGACCTGCTGCTTCTTTGGAAATACCTGGGGCAGCAAAGATTTCTGTTAGCAATCATATATGGAAAGACATTAATTTTAGAATAGTAATGAAAAGGTAGAGATTGATTAGTTTAATTCTCCTGGAAAAATGAAAAAGTCAATGACCATTCATATGCTGTTTTATAGCACTTTTCTTTGACCTTCAGGGCTCTTACACATTCTTCCTAATAGCCCATTTTTACTTTGCTCCTCATCTATCTCCCTGGTCTTTTTATATTGCAGTCAATAAAATTTAAAATCTTTGTACTTTATTTCTTAGAATATATAATAATAATAATTAGTCAAATAGATGCCCAAAGATAACTAACAAAAATAGCTGCTCATAAAATATATCATGGCATTTTCTCTCATAATGTAACACAAATGTAATACATATAATCTTATATGTAGGCTCGGCGCCCGTGGCTCAACGGGCTAAGGCGCCAGCCATGTACACCTGAGCTGGCAGGTTCGAATCCAGCCTGGGCCTGCCAAACAACAATGACGGCTGCAACCAAAAAATGGCCGGGCATTGTGGCGGGCACCTGTGGTCCCAGCTACTTGGGAGGCAGAGGCAGGAGACTCGCTTGAGCCCAGGAATTGGAGGTTGCTGTGAGCTGTAATGCCATGGCACT
>CAUYON010184690.1:0-17071 GCA_963573935.1 Arctocebus calabarensis
ATCACCTTGATCTCCAAACCAGGAAAAGATCCAACAAGAAAAGAAAATTATAGACCAATTTCACTAATGAATATTGATGCAAAAATATTTAATAAGATCCTAGCAAAACAATTCAGCAATATATCAAACAAATTATACATCATGACCAAGTAGGCTTTATCCCAGGATCTCAAGGCTGGTTCAATATACATAAACCTATAAATGTAATCCAGCACATAAATAAATTAAAAAATAAAGACCACATAATTCTCTCAATTTTTGCAGAAAAACCCTTTGACAATATCCAGCATCCCGTCATGATCAGAACACTAAAGAAAATAGGAATAGAGGGGACATTTCTTAAACTGATAGAGGCCATCTACAGCAAACCCACAGCTAGTATTATATTGAATAGAGTTAAATTGAATTCATTTCCACTCAGATCAGGAACTAGGCAAGGTTGCCCGTTGACTCCGTTCCTTTTTAACATTGTAATGGAAGTTTTAGTCATTGCAATTAGGGAAGAAAAGGCAATCAAGGTTATCCACATAGGGTCAGAAGAGATCAAACTTTCACTCTTCCCAGATGATATGATTGTATATCTGGAAAACACTAGGGTTTCTACTATAGAATTCTTAGAAGTGATCAAGGAATACAGCAAGGTATCAGGCTACAAAATCAACACTCACAAATCAGTAGCCTTTATTTACGCTAACAACAACCAAGCTGAAAAAATAGTCAAAGATTCCATTTCTTTCACAGTAGTGCCAAAGAAGATGAAATATTTGGGAGTCTACCTAACAAAGGAAGTGAAAGATCTCTATAAAGGAACTATGAAACTCTAAGAAAAGAAATCACTGAACATGTCAACAAATGGAAAAACATACCATGTTTATGGTTGGGAAGAATCAATATTGTTAAAATGTCCATACTTCCCAAAGCAATATATAATTTTAATGCAATGCCTATTAAAGCTCCATTGACATATTTTAAAGACCTTGAGAAAATATTGCTTCGTTTTATATGGAATTAGAAAAAACCTTGAATAGCCAAGACCTTACTTAGAAATAAAAAGAAAGCAGGAGGGATGACGCTACCAGACCTGAGACTGTACTATAAATCGATAGTGATCAAAACAGCATGGTACTGGCACAAAAACAGAGAGGTAGATGTTTGGAACACAATAGAGAACCAAGAGATGAACCCCACTACTTACTGTTATTTGATCTTCGACAAGCCAATTAAAAACATTCAGTGGGGAAAAAGCTCCCTATTTAACAAATGGTGCTGGGAAACCTGGCTGGCGACTAGTAGAAGACTGAAATTGAACCCACACCTTTCACCACTAATGAAGACAGACTCACACTGGATTAAAGATTTAAACTTAAGACATGAAACTATAAAAATTCTAGAAGAAAGTGCAGGGAACACTCTTGAAAACATTGGCTGGGGTAAATACTTTGTGAGGAGGACCCCCAAGGCAATGGAAGCAGTATCAAAAATACACTACTGGGATCTGATGAAACTAGAAAGCTTCTGCACAGCCAAGAACACAGTAAGTATAGCTAGCAGACAGCCCTCAGAAGGGGAGAAAATATTTGCAGGTTATGACTCTGACAAATGTTTAATAACCAGAATACACAGACAACTTCAATGTATTAACAAGAAAAGAACAAGCGATCCCATCTCTGGATGAGCAAATGATCTGAAGAGAAACTTCACTAAAGAAGACACGCGCACGGCCTTCAGACACATGAAGAAATTCTCATTATCCTTAATCATTAGAGAAATGCAAATCAAAACTACCTTGAGATATCATCTAACTACAGTAAGATTAGCCCACATGATGAAATCCCAAAACCAGAGTTGTTGGCTTGGATGTGGAGAAAAGGAAACACTTCTACATTGCTGGTGGGAATGCAAACTATTACATCCCTTTTGGAAAGACGTTTGGAGAACATTCAGAGATTTAAAAATAGACTTGCCATTTCACCCTATATTTTCTTTACTTGATATATATGCAGATGAACAAAAATCAATTACAACAAAGATATCTGTACTAGATTGTTTACTGCAGCCCAATTCATAATTGCTAAGTCATGGAAGAAGCCCAAGTGCCCATCGATGCACGAATGGATTAATAAATTGTGGTACATGTATACCATGGAATATTTTGCAGCCTTAAAGAAAGATGGTGACTTTTCCTCTTTCATGCTTACATGGATGGAGCTGGAAAACGTCCTCCTTAGCAAAGTATCTCAAGAATGGAAGAAGAAGTATCCAATGTATACAGCCCTAATATGAAGCAAATTTATACCTTTCATGTGAAGGCTACAACCCAATTATTGCACAAGAAGATGGGGAAAGAGGAGAAGGAGGGTAGCGAAGGGAGAAGGTAGGGGGAGAGAGGATAAAGGTTGAGAACACACTTGAGGTGCATCTTTGAAGAGTCAGGAGAAAACTACTAAATGCAGAACAAAAATGTTTTCACACAGTAAATGAGAAAATCTCACGAATGTTATGTCGAACAGGTGGATGAAAATATCTCAGATTGTATATGAAGCCCGCACACTGTACCCCATGATTGAACTAATGTACACAGCTATGATTTAATAAAAAAAAGTTAAAAAGCATTGGAGACAGTTGGTATCCTTGCCTGGTTCTTGATCTTTGTTTAGAAGTTTTCTCGTGACCCTTCGAATATGCACCACACATGTGATCTCACCCTTTGTCCCATCTCCGCCCACCCTCTCCCTCCCCTTCCCTCCCTTTAGTTTTCTAATAAACTTAAGCACAGATGATTCATTTCCCAGTTAGCACATACTTAAAAATTTTATAGAAATTTGTCAACCCAATGTGGTATAAAGGCCAGAAACTGGAAGTCAAAATGGCCCATATTAAATAAACATCCATTCATCTCATTTCTAAATAATGAGGCTTTTAAAATGTCAGTTGAAGTTTTTTTTGTCTCCTGTTTTTTGCATCTATACAAAGGGAGTTATGATAACTGTGAATCTTTATAGAAAATATTTTGTTTGGACTTTTTGAGAAATTTTTACAGAGACGCGTTAGAAGATAAGCCTTGTGACTTAAAGAATGACTGAACAGATAACAAGAGATTTACCTCCCCAGAGGTACTGCTTCATTTCAAAATTGGATGAGACTCAGAGCCATTTTAGGGATTGTGGAACCTGAAACAATTATCTTCCTCACCTAGGGGTGCATTTATGTGCATTCTTAAAGTTAAGAATCCAGGGTGCTCCTCTTCTCTTTCCATAGAGAATGTGTTTATATCAGAGAGGTTAAATTTCTATTCCTCTCTCAAGAAAGGAGTGGAGAATATGCAGTATAAGCTCCTAGATTCTGATTCTCAGGGTTCTTCTCTATTATGTGGAAAGACATCTACTTCTTATCATATTTTACTGAGGAGAAATATTTGGGTCTAAGGAGAGTCAATTTAGTTATTTCTATAAGAAGTAATAAACATTCTGGTACAAATATCTTTATTATGATGTGATTTTTGGTCTTCAGCATATATACCCAATAAAGGAATTATAGGATTGAATGGCAGATCTATTTTTAGATCTCTAAGTATTCTCCACGTATCTTTCCAAAAGGAATGTACTAGTTTGCATTCCCACCAACAGTGTAGAAGTGTTCCCCTTTCTCCACATCCACGCCAACGTGATATCTTCTTTGACCAGTTGTCTATTAGAGTGTTCCACTATTTCCAGATTATTTGTCTGTTTCCCAAATTTACTTCTATTCTATTTCTAATTCAATTCCTATGTGGCCTAAAAGCATGCTTTCTATTATTTCAATTATTGTGTATTTATAGAGGCTTGTTTTATGATTGACAATATTGTCTATACTGGGACTGTTCCTTGTGTTCTTCAGGAGAATGTATATTTTACTGTTGTTTAATAGAGTGTTCTAGGGATGTGTATTAGTCCTAGTTGATTTATAGGATTGTTCAAATCCCTTTCCTTATGGGTCTTCTACCAGCTTGTTTCTCCCATGATTACAAGGGGGATATTGAAATCTCCAATTATTGTTGTTGAATTGCCCATTTTCCCCTTTAATTCTGTCAGTTTTGCTTTTTCTCACCTTGCCCTTCTCAATGTGGAACTTACATCCTATGAGTGAATGGGAGCAGGAGCTATTGGGGCTCCAGTATACTCAACCTGCAGCACCTGGGCTACAGTTTCCTCTCTAAAGTGGCAGCTGAATGGGTGATTACAAATGTGGTCTTTTTATTTCACCAGCCTGAAATAGTTTCTGCAACTTGGGGCTAGGAGGCAGAGGAGGACAGGGATGAGAAATGGCAGTAGCCTACCCTTCCTGGAGTGAAACTATAGCTTCAGATTGGGAGTTTGGGGGAGAAAGGGCTCCTGTTTCCTTGACTGAACATGTCTGGGGTAGATCTGGGGACAGGTGCAATGAACTGAGTCATGGCTTAAATGCCAGACTCTTAACTCTTTTTACTGAAATTTAGTAGATTTTCTAGAATGAATGTTCCTCCATTTGCTATGTGTATATTGGACAATTTCTGAAAATATGAGTGATTAATCATTTTTTATAATTTTCTCTAATTTCTTATTTTGTTAGGGAGATGATCTGCCCAGCTCCTTCCTCCCTCATTCCCAAGGTCCTGCTCCTTCTTTCCCTTTTTTGAGATCCTGAAATACAGTGCCTGTTTTACAGATTTTCTGTGTATGATCCATCACTGCCATTTCTTAGGTTGTCCATAAACATAGGTAGCTTCATTGAGATTTATGTTGAATCTGATAAAAATGTTAGATAATATATAATACTTTATTCTGGTACCTATATAATATTGATGTACTACCCTCTAGGGGATTCTTTAGGCAGTGCTTTGGGAACAGAATCTTGAAACTTTATCTAGGCAAACCCTCACATCCTTTGGTATGCTCTTGCAAAGTCTTCTTACCATAGTTCTAAGTTTCAGCCAAACAGAATATTGGCCTCTGATTCTTAACTGGCTTTAAGACTGGAGCTAAGGAATCACCCTTAATCCAGACATAGCTTCATAATTATAGTAACTAACCAATTAAATTTTCCATTAGTAATTATGGCCTTTATGGTACTGACATAATTAAAATTAAGACAGAAATCATTTGCGTGACAGAATTGATTTCACTAGACACAAGTTTCATGAGAGTCAAGCAGTGACCAGGCTAATTATGTCTCAGAGAAAGATGTATTCGCAAATATTTAATGAGCTGCCAAACTAAGTCAATTTTCTGGGTCTTTCCTATTAATTCCAGTAATTTTTTACACAGGGCTTAGCCTATATTCATATTATAGCAGTAGGAATGGTTGAGGGCAGAAACGTAACCAAGAGAAATATCATAATGAAATCCCTTTTCCATTTTGTCCTGAGAGTTCTATAGAATCAATTTGTCTCTCAAGTTCTTGGTATTTTATGATATTCAGTTTCAACCCCAAAACATTGAAGAATCTTCATTTTATTAAACTTCATAGCACTTCATGCCTGGTATTAATAAACCACAACAGTTAGACATATATCAAATAAGGAAGACACATTATTCCCCTTTCTTATCAGAGAGCTCTAATTGGGTGCAAATCCTAGAATCATTCTTGCCTAACAGAGTAATTCTAATTTTCATAGGGAAGGAAAGCCTTTACATATTTGCCTTGGCAATCATGGTTATTTTGCTGGGAGGAGAAGCTCCAGAATAGTGACTGGAAGAGGAAGGAAAGTTTGGAAGTTTTTGGCCCTTTGTAATTTAATGCCTAATTCTACTTCAATATTAGACCTCTTTTGCTTATTACTGTATTTCAGTTCTTACAGCATGGCAAAACTCATCATCTAAAGTTTACCAACTTTTCCATGATCAGGACAAAATTCTAATGTCCACGATATCATCTAAATTTCTCATTTTGCATATTCAGACTCAGAAAAGCCAGTTGACTTATTCAGAATCAGACAAATTTCTTGCCTTGAATCTTTTTAGGTCATACTATTGTCTCCAAGGTGAAGTAATTTCCCCAGATGTAAAGGGAAGGTGTGGTGTTCACCACTCCTTTTCCTCTTCCTGATTTCCCAGGCTTCTTTGCCAAGAAAATATATGTGAACATGAAGATTAGAGTTCTTCACGTTCTACCTTTCTTGACACAGCATACTGTGGATCTACTTTTCTTTTCAAGGGCAGTGTCAGGTTAGGTGTGGTGGCTTACACCTGTAATCCCAGCACTTTTGGAAGCTGAGGTGGAAGGATCACTTGAGGCCAGGAGTTCAAAACCATCCAGGGCAACAGAGCAAGACCCTTGCTCTACAAAAAGAAAATTAGCTGAGTATGGTGGCACATACCAGTAGTTCCAGCCCCCTGGGAAGCAGGAGGATCACTTACTTCAGGCCAGGGGTTTGAGGCTGCAGTGAGATATGATGATACTACTGCCCTCTAGACTGGGCAACTGAGGGAGAGTATAGGATGAGACATCCGGGATAAGAAAGTATAAATTTACTTGTGTTAATCCACTGAAATTCAGGGCCCAATTTGTTACCACAACATCACAGACAATGTTCTTATGAATATACTTTCTAAAACTCAGGAGAAGAGGTCACATCGGGAGATTATAGCATAAAAGACTCACATTGCAGGTAATTTGCTAATTGTTTGGGTAATAGGAGAACTAAGAAGGACACAGTATCTGTTCAGCCAGCTCAGGAACAGCAAGAAGGAGCAAACTTTATTGATGGCAAAAGCATTGGGAAGATTCTTCTGTTTTTTTCCTCCTAATTCAATGGGTTACCCCTGAGTTTTTGGTCAAACACTGTCCTTGTGTGTGCATAACACCATCTACATTCTAGGTGCCATGCAGCGCAAAGAGCTGATGGAACATCCATTTAAACTTGAGGTTACATCTTTTTAAAAAAGATTTTTAAATGCTTTTGCAAATAATCTGATAAAACCACACAGTGTGAAAGGCACTGAGGATATTAAGTTTGCGGGACTACTTTATAGTGGATTTGAACGACACCAAAGTATTTATCAGTGATCTGATTTCTTTAATATGCTGCACAGTCATTTTTATGTTACATTAACTTTATTTTGTCTTTTTTGGATCATCCTCATGCTGCTTAGAGTGCACTGGGTTGTGGCTTAATTGCCTTATTATGCAGTATTCAATAACCTATAAAAATGAATAGAAAGGTGACTTAAAAGGAACGGGCCTTGGTCACCATAGGAGGCATAGGAGAGCTGAACAATAAGGTCATGAGAAAGGGAGATGAGTGAGCCAGGAGAACCTGCAGCCAGTAGCTAGTCTGAAGACCATTCAGCAGACTTTCTGTCCAGAAAGAAACCAAAGCAATGGACAAAGGGGGGCTTATTTAAATATAAATGTGAATAATCAAATATAAATTTCCATTTAAGGATAACACAACAATCTCTATTTTGAAAACAATACTTTAAAAAATATTTTATGCCCGATTTAAAACATCCAGACTCTAACTGCTGTCATTAGACTATTAAAAATCTTAAGTGATAACATCTTTGTAAACACTACCTCCAGGTCATTCCTTTTCAAAGTCATCTGTTTCCCACTATTGTCAGATAGGAGAGGGTGTGAGAAGGACAAATTTATCCTGTTATTTTTTGAAAGTCTCATAGTTAATGTGCTGAGTAGTACTGAATAGTAATTTCCCTTTAGTAACTAAATAGTAACTATCCTTTACCTTCCATTCAAGGAAAGACCTCAAGTCTGGAGCACATAGTAATTGACGTGGTTCTCAGAAATGCTAGTTAGCTAGGGTTTTTTTTCTTTTCTTTATTGATTGTGGGTTTTTTGTTTTTTCATTTTTACGAAGTAAAACAACTGTGAAAAATGACTTAAATTCAATTTGAAACAGGAATATTCTTGTTATATATATTTGCTAACCTGCCCAAGCAAGCTACGTGTTTCTGTAACTTCCGCTGTCTGCTCCAAATACCCCAACTTGTATATCATGTCTAGAGTTCTTCTTATTTTCCTCCTCCTTTCAAAACTGGTTCTCAATCTCTAATCTCCCTCTGAATGTTTCCATTTGCTGGTTGAGAGGCATCTAAATTCCATGTGTCTTAAAAGGAAATTCCTCTCAGAGCAACTCTTGAATGCATGACTTTGGTCAGTGACACCACCTCTGCCCAGGCTCTGTAACTCCAAATCACTTTTTATTCCTCCCTTTTGTTCACTTACTTCTTCCCCATGGATTTTTTTTTTAGCACTACACCCAGGTCCTTCTTCCCTTTGGATTCTGCTGAATGCATCCTTCCTTCTCTTCCTGTGGTCACTCCTCACCATCTCCAGACCCTCATGATAGCGCCCAACACTGGGTGGCAGCTCCTTCACTGTCTCCTAACTGAGTTCTCCTCCACACGGCCAGAGCAGCCCTGTACCCGGGTTTCCACCTGTGTAACGTCCTGGTGCTTCTCTTTTGCCCACAGACAGAGTATAATGGTCATAGCCTCAGTCCCAAGGATTGACATAGGAGTAGCTACAGTCTGTGTTTTTACTCTCATCTTGTATTCCCTGTTCAGCCAACCTAATTTGCTGACTCACCAGTCAAATCATATTTCCCTTTTCTGTTTTCCAGCCTTTTCTTCCTTATTTCTTGCTCTTAGAATTCCCTACTCCTTGCCCGCCTGGATAAGTCTTAGTTTGTGTTTACCACACTCCTACCCTTTTACAGACTCTTTCCTTTCTTTGGCATGTATTTAGTGAGCGCCTAACAGATCATATCTCTGAAGCTTCTCTTGAAGGGCACCGAGGGAGGTGTCTCTGTGCCGAACTCCCTTGTGACTAGTGACTGCTGTGTCATGATCTAGAAACAAACACTGGACTGTGAGGTGCCCTCTCACATTACTGCTTTCTAAACATATACAAAACCTCATATTGTTCATTTCTCTTCCCCTCTCATGGTGTCTGTAGGTAAAATAGGGTTTTTGTTGCATTTTTGTTGATGAATGAACTATGCCTTGGACAAGGTCTGACCCTTCCTAAGATACAGTCTCCTCATTTATGAGAAGAAGAACAGAAAGTGGGGTGTCAGTGAGGAAAGTTCATGATGGTCATTGCACACACATATTTTCTTTGGCTGTGCATGGCTGGATAGTTTTTATATACATTCTTTTATAATATTAATATGCGATCTTTGCAGAAAGACCTTGCAATTCTCAATAGATATTTTCTGTATAGATCTTCTTTCAGGGGAATTACTGTCTACCATCCACCTGCCCTTGAATTCTTATAGGATTTTTTTTTTCTTTGAAATGAAGGCAATCGGGAACATTTCTAGTACATTGTATCTGTTTTGGGATGACTTTGGGGCACATTAACTCTGCTTATGTGTCCCTCTTGGGGGCAGTTTTAGGAAAGAAAACATCAGACACGTTCTTAAATGTTACCTCTTCAGTGATACTCAATCCACCATCAGTGCCCAGCCCGGCTACTGTGTGCTGAGAGGCACATGCACAGGGGAAGTGTCTTATCAGAGAGAATAGGAGTGATAGCAAATTCAGTCCTTGTACTAAAGTTCCGTCTCAGCCACACGTGACTTACATATCTGTGAACCCTGGGAGAAGCTGCGTCGTAGGTAGGGCGCCATGATGGGAACGCACTGGGCTGGAACAGGTGCTGGGTCCCAGGCCTTTTATGCCTCTTACTGGGTCTCTGCAGACTGGCATTGCCAACATCAAGCCATGGGTTTAGGGATGAAAAGAAAAATAAGAATGAATTCTCAATTTTGTGGCAATATCCTGCACACTTCTCTCAGGCATGACAAAGCAAGGCTCAGGGTGAGTAAGGGCTGCTGTGAAGTTAACATTCCCAAGTTCATCTGGGTCCTTAGATCAGACAGAGCGGATGTGTGTTCCCTTCATGTCCCGTTCTCTGTGGTAATCAGTCCAGACTCAAGTCCCTTTCCTATTTCCTCACTCTTGGCGGATGATTTCACTTATAAATGAACAGGGAGAGCAGAGGCCACCCTGTGCTAACTCCTCTGAATGCCAGCTTTCCACTGCACGCTGACACCCTTCTCTCCGGTTGAAGCAGGTGTGGGTGGTGCGAGGCCGCGTCTGTGGGACGGGCCTCAGCATATCCATCAGCCCGGTGGGTCTTAACCCTGTCTGTGCATTAGAGTGGCCTGGGATGCTTTTACAAAACTGTCGCTCAGGCCCAACCTCTGGCCAAATGAAAGGAGAATCCCTGAGCACAGAACTCGGGCGCCAATTTACACTCGCGTGTAAAAGCTGTCCTGGTGTTTCTATGGGAAAACAGGTGTACACCCCAGTTCTCAGCTTAAAACCTGCACGAGTCAGGCATCTTATGTGCAGATCCCCAGCCGTTCCACTCCAGGGCTCTGCACAGCACCTCGCTCCGAGCGGAGTCCTGCAGGGTAGGCCCTGAGCTGGCTGTCGCCAGCCTCTTCCCCTCCACTGACTTCTCATGCTCGGGGCATTGACAGGCTCTGTCTCAACGTCCTCTTCTCTCCTCTCTCTCCTTCCCTCTGGGTCTCACACAGGGCTGTCCCCCTGGCCACTTCCACCCCTTACATTTTTTAACCTCTTGCTGTACTGGCTTGCCCTACTGACTCCTGCCCTGGAAAACCCTTCTGCTCCCTTGCTGGCAGGGTCGCCACTGGATTCGCTTCCTTCTCGTGTCCCCTTTGCTAGTTTCCATTCCTCTGCTTGCTCCTTCAATGTCACACTCTTCCCTAGAGTTCCGTTTCCTTTTCTTCTTACCTCTTTGCCGCCTTTAAAAAACGTTTTTATAGGTTTTCGAGCTCGAGTGAAATATGTGGACCATTCCCCAGGGAAGTCAAATTTGGATATAAACATGAAAGGTGGCAGTGGTTAGTTTGTGGAATCGTGTAGTCCTCCCTGATTATGAGCAGGACATACATGTAATTCAATCTAAGAAAGCTTGGAAAAGTTTATAGGGTTACTGGTAACAGTTCCTGAGGCATGGGGGTGTGGGCTTATGAAAATTCTCAAAGTTATAACTGTACAAAGATGTTATATTTATTGTCAAATGCAGGAACTTTATACCCAAAAAGCTAACTTCTAAAATCTCTGTTCAGCTTTCTTTCTCCTAAAATGACAAGATTTCCCTGTAATTCCCAGTTGCTTATTGCTGAAATATGAAATGCCACATCTAATTTCTGATCTTGTATAGGCTCATTTTCTAATTTAACTGCATTCAATTCTCATTACTCACAGGTTCCTCATTTGCAAATTTGCCTATTCACGAAACCCTTGGTCATCCTGAAATCACTTCTTTCCGGGCTTTTGCAGTGGCTGATGGACAGGTGGAGAGCAGGAAAAACTCAAGTCCCCTGGCGTGAGGCTTTCCCACTGAGGGCAAACAAGGTGAGGCTCTGCTTGCTTCTCAGCCCTCATTCAGTAAACAAGTGATTTTTTTCACAATATATTCCATGCCATATTTTATTGTTTATTTTATTTTATTTTTTTAGCTTTTGTGGGTGATTTTGCTGTCTAAAACAGCCTACAAAAGCATAGTGTGTTGTGTTCCTAAGGGAAAATACATGGGTTGGATATGTTCCATTCAGTGCTATTTGCCTTGAATTCAAAGCTAACGAATCAACAATATATGTTGAATAACATGTCTTTAAGTAGAAACACACGTAATACATGGTATCTATTGATCAGTTGAGAAAAGTGTGACCAGAGGCTTGCAGGAACCTAACCCCGTACTTCCCCTAGAAGGGGAGCTTTAGTATTCACTAAATTAGCATTCATGGTGACTTTATAGAATGTGCCTACTGAAAACAGAGAGAATTGCTTGTGCTTGTGGGTTAAGCTTATCAGTTTAGTTTTCATGGCAGGGTAACTCTTACACAAGTAATAACCACTCTCTATAAGGGCATATATACTTCTTTTAGTGTATATACTCTCATTATCATACCTGACGTGAGTGAATTTTACTATGCAAATAACCAAGTGAAAAAACTAATCTATAAATGCTATAGTGATTTTTAAATTTATTTATTTTTTTGAAACAGAGTCTTACTCAGTTGCCTTGGAGTAGAGAGCCATGGTGTCATAGCTCACAGCAACCGCAAACTCTTGTGTTCAAGTCATTCTCTTCCCTCAGCCTCCCAAGTAGCTGGGACTACAGGTGCCCACCACAATGCCCAGTTATTTTTAGAGACAGAGTCTTGCTCTTGCTCAGGCTGGTCTCGAACTCCTGCCTTGGCCTCCCAGATTGTTAGGATTATAGGTGGAAGCTACCGCTCCCAGCCTTGTGATTTTTAAATTTAGACTATGGAAAGGCATCCAAATACCCACCAAGACAAATTGTGGTTCCTAGTAGACTGTAACAAGCACAAAAAGGAAAGTATTTTTGCTAAATTATTGGAATTAGTATGTTCAGTATTTCTCTATTTCTCATTTGGAAACATAGCAGCTTGGGACTTTGCTCCCTGGCTAAACTGGAATGTTTCAGGTGCTGCTGTGATTGGCACATTGACAGGGGACCTGAATGAGAATCCTATTTTCTCTGTTGACACAGAGGGGCTCTGTGACCTGCATTTCTGTCCTTATCACTTGTGTAAGTGCTTGGACTTCTGTCAGAGCTCGTTAGTCCTCCCTGTTCATAATGCCATCTGTGGTCCATTTCGTGAATGACTCCACGTTATAATTCAATTAAATTTTGAATTTGTATCAAAATAAGTATTAACATGTCTATGTCAACTAAAGTATAAAACATTTCACACTAGTAAAGTATTGAGATTATATTAATATATTATGTGTTTATAAATGTTTTAAATATATTATGTATTAAATACATAACTTACATTGGCTATGATAACCATGTCAGTTATCATGCCAATAAAGAAAAAAGTTTAGCAAAATCATTAAAAAAACATTTTTGGCAGCCATTACTTGCATCAGGGGTGTCCAGCCTTTTCTCTTTTCTGCTGTACATTGGAAGAATAAGAGCTGTCCTGGGCCACACAATAAATACACAAACAGTAATGAGAGCTGATGAGCACAAAAAGGTCTGTGCAGATTTTTTGGGATATCTGACACCACAGGTAAGAAAAACACTCCTGAAATAATCTGTATGTGGCCTGTGGGCCACAGTTTAGAAACACTGATTAAATATCAATCTTATTTATGTTATTCTAAATATACAATGAAACATTATGTAGCCATAAAAGGCTACATGATATTATAATATCATGATATCTTCTTAACGCTGCTTAACCCTTGTGCTGAGTGAAAGAAAACAGTCACAGAAGACTTCATAGTGCATAATCCATTTATGTAAAATGCCTGTCAGAGGCGAATCTGCAGAAACAGAAAGGAAATTAGTTTTTTCCCAGGGATAGGCAGATTGGGAGGAAAGTGCAGTGATGCTAAGGAAATGGAGTTTCACTTTTGTGGTAATTTCTAAGATGATAGTAGTGATGGTTACATAATCTTGGGAATGTGCTAGAAACCCATTATTAATAATTATGTACATGAAACAAGTAAATTATGTTGTATGCGAATTATATATCAATAAAGCTATTATTAAAAGTTTTTAATAAGAAAAGGAAATATGAATTCTGTTTTATCTTCAGTCTACCTGAACTTCTAGTATAAAGTATGGAAAGAATTGCCAAGATCACGCAAAGACTCTAGGCATGTTACTTTCATGAGCTCTTCTTGCAAAATCTGCTAGACAAGGTCTTCAGAAGACCAAAATGAATAGAGGGACATGGGTGTAAGGCCAGTTGATTAGTATTTCATATGAAGTTAGGTTTAGTAGTAAGATGAAGCGATTGTTATAAATAAGATGATCAATTTGCCAATAGAGTTCAGTTATATATCTTGTCTTGGCTTAACTAATACTGGCCATTTTCACTCTTAAAACGATTTAAAGAATAAATTATGTGAATGCTTTTTCAGTAGAACGTGTAAAGGCTACATCTTCTAGCAAGTAGATATAATGCAATAATTAATGAAAGGAGGAGAATCAGACGAGTTTGCAAAAAGTAGATTAGGCCTAATAATTGCCTTTGAGACAGGGCTGGGAGCCAAAGGATATCTCTTTAAATTGGAGGTTGGGGAGACAAAAGGAGGAGAAGAAAAGATTACTAACTAATTTGAAAGACAGGAAACCAATAGAAAATTCATCAGTGTTTGGGTCCTTTAGCTCCCAAGGCCATCGGAAATGTCTTTGTCTCCACTGCTGAGACATTCAGGTCTTGTCACTTCCGTGGTTCTTCCCATCCATTCATATTTCAGCATGTTCGGGGACACAGTCTCACCAAGTTTTGTTCGAGATGTGGTCCATGAGGTTTTCTACCATTCATTCTATTTGGTCTTTCTTTGGGAGGATTTCAAAGATGTACAAAATCTATACTGTAACCCCCACCTTCTTCCCAGAATCCCTCCAGATAACACATCTCTTTCTTTCTCAGTTTACTCTTTTTTTTCCCCCCCTCTCTCTCTTACTCAGCACATCCTCCAAGAAATTGTCAGGGAATAATTTATGGAGATTTTTGTTTTGTTTGTTTTGGGGAACTATAATTTGCATTCCTGAAATTGCTTTATTTTACCTTCACATTTAGTTGATGGTTTGGCCAAGTAGAGAGTTCTAGTTAAAAATCCATTTTCTTCAAAATATTGAAAACATTTTTTCATTTTTATTTTTAGCGTCCAACACTTGTAAAATCTGTTGTTGATATGATATGCAGTTTGTCTTATTACTACTGTTGGTCTGCTGTTCTCTGAAATCTTTAAGGATTTCTTTTTTTGTCTCCATGGTAGTTTTCATTATTCCTGTTACAGACAGATGAAAATAAAGGTGTAATCCCTTGTAGAAGATAGGACACGTATAAGAGTAAACAGGGATTGAACCCAGATTTGCAGCTCTTATTCTCTGTACTGAACTATTTCACAACAGTTTAAATCGATAGCTTCAAACAAGACATCAAGTCCCCACAAACTCACTAACATTTACTGGGTTTTAACCTGCACCCTGTGCTACATGCTTCACATGTATTGTCTACTTTCATCCTCACGAGAACCCCATGAAATCATTTTTAGTTCTATCCCCAATTTACAGATGAGAGAGCCGAGCCATTAAAAGGTCACATAGAAAGTAAGAGAAAGTCCAAAACAAACAGTGTCAGGACTCTAGCCCAAGAGTCAGTGCATTTTCCCTAAAAAGATCGGCCACTGTAGCATGAACACAGCCATAGACAATGTGTAAAAAACAGGTATCTTTACATTCCAGTAAACCTCTGTTTATATTCATAAAAGTCAATGATGGGCTGGATTTGGCCAGTAAGCCATGGTTTGTCTACCCCACCTTAGATAATAATTAAAAAAAAAACAAAAACAAAAAAACAGAAATAACGCACACCTGGCAGTAAAGTTAAATTCTGCCCCAGCCAGATGGATCATTCCACTCTTGGTACTGGGCTAACCGTCAGCAAAAGCAGAGGCATTTCAAAAGTTCAGAGGAGACAATTAGGGGTAGAAAATTAGAAGAAAGAGGGAAATGACAAAGGATGACGATCAGGGCAGATTCCAGCAGTGGTGGTGCTCAAAGAAGGGGTGGAGGATTCTCCACGACCCCTGAGGTTTATACTCACAGTGTTTGGAGCTCGCCTGTTGGATGTCCCGTTTGGCTCAGAAATGATGAAAATGGATGGATGGCACCAAATATCAGTAGTCGTAATATGGACAAGGTAAAGCTACAGTGGGAGAGCCTTTCTGTCCTCCCATACCTTAAAATAAAAATTCTTTTTCTGAGGAAAAATTTTAAAAGCAACCCCAAAGTTAACCAAAAGGAGTAATTCAGTAAAGCCATCAATGACTAACTTTTATTTTATTTATTTACTTATTTATTTTATTGAATCATAGCTGTGTACATTAGTTCAATCATGACTAACTTTTAGGTGACAGTCACACAGTTCTGGTAACAAGACTCAGATAGTATGGTTAGTTCCAAATGAATAATATGGTCCTTTATTATTCATTTGGAACAAAGATCAGAGAAAACATTTGCTTATTACTTCCATATAGCAGGGCCTAGGGAGGAGGAATGTACGATTTGGTGACAGAAAGATTTTTCTTTGCCAGAGTATAACTTGGATAAACTTAATGACATACTTTCGTTTTTCAAAAGGACTTGGTTAACAGTTTGTCTTTGTATTGTCTAAGAAGCCAGCAAGATAGCAATCATTTAAGGTTTTCTTCCTACTAGAATATAGACTTGTCAGCTGAAACCACCCTCTAGGCTCAGGATAGGAAGTATAATCACTTTTTATCATCTCTGCCATGGTGAATAAGAAGAAAATTTCTAAAGGGTGATTTTGAAGTGGGAAATGTACTTTATATTCAGCTGGGAGAAAGAAATTGGTAGCTAGACAAAAAATAACAAAGGAACTTTACTTGTCTTTATTGTGAAATACACTGGTACTTTGTAATGTAACACACACGCTCAGTATGATTACAGATGAACACTCTGAGCAGGAGGGATCGTGCTTGTCTCCAGGGTTGGAAAAATAGTCCAGGCTTGTTGCTGCAGTTAAATCAATAAATCAGTTTAGAACCCAAGACACAAAGTTATGTTACAAGTCAGGTCTCTCTTTGCAATCCCTTCTGGAAGCACTCTCTCTACACATCAAAATGTTCACTATGCGTTTCTGCATGGACTAGTGCCTGGAACCTCACCTCTGGGAAGTGACCAAGGCGAGAATTGCTCTCTCATCACCAAATGAAAGCACCAGTAGCCTTCAATTATTTGGAGATTAGCTCTCTAAAGAATTGCATATGCTTCTTTTGTACCTTTATATTAGAAAGTGGATATAAATTTAAAATTCCTATTAGGACCAAAATTTTTTCATCAGTTTTTAGTTCCTAGAATGACATTAAGAAATAATTGATGTTTGAGGGAACCCCCACTTAGAATTGGAAGCAATTTGGTTAACTAGCCAATTATCTAAACCGGTGGTTCTCAACCTGTGGGTTGTGACCCCTTTGGGGGTCGACCCTTTCACAGGGGTTGCCTAAATACATCCTGCATATCAGATATTTACATTATGATT
>CAUYON010184691.1:0-20967 GCA_963573935.1 Arctocebus calabarensis
TTTATATAGTGATCAAGGAAATGCCATGAAGGATATCTGTAACAGTATGATCAAAATATTTCTGAATGTATATGAATCGTGCCCTGTGATTGCACCAATGTACATAATTATGATTCAATAAAATTATTAAAAAAAAAAGCAAAAAATAAATAAATAAATAAATAAATTCAGTAAGGTGCTATGTGATTAAAGATCTGTTCTGTGTTTTAGGTCATATTTGGCAGAGATTATTATTTCTTCTACATTAAGTTTTTTATAAGAAATGTTTTACATCCTAGAACCTATAATATAATGCAAAGCAGCATATCAGGAAGAAAAAAAATTATGAAAAAACGTAATTTCTTAAAATGCGTAGCAAATTAATATTATGAAATCATTATATCGTGAAACCCATATACTTGAACAAGGGTCCATGTATGGGAAAATATATTACCTGAAATCGGGTTCTGAAAGCAAGCATTTTTTTTCTATAAATTACAGTGCACCTTGAAAGGATATGCCCAAAAAGACTCTTATCCAATTGACACTTCAAATTTCCTTGAGATTTTCAGTTTAACATTAAGGACTATGATAGCATTGTGATGAAAGGGTAAAATATCTACAATTCACAGTATACACATATATATATCTGTTATCATAGTTTTCCAAAGGGTGATGAAAGAAAGTTGACAGTAACTTTGAAAGGCATTTATTAGTGTAACACTGACATTGTAAAGCTCTTGAGTTAGCTGGACTAGATTTAACAACAAAAGCAATTCCATGTTTCTTCTCTTTAACAGTGCCAGGGGAGTAATATGTTTTAAAATAAAATGTTATTTTGTGTAAGTAAAGGTTTGGGCAGGACATCTACACATCTATTAAAGTGATGTTTACACAAGTCTTCCTTCAGGGAAAGCACATCAATTCTGCTCTCCTTTTCAAGTATAAAACAGGCTGTAAAACAGGAAATCCCAATAAATCTTTCATCAATCATTATTATATGTATGTATTCTATGTAATTGCAAAATACATATAACCTACACTTGTATAATTATATCCTATTATATATGGCAACATATGTACATTTATATACATACAGATAATAGTAGTTTGTAAAGCTTGAAAAGCACGCCTTCTCATTTTTGTCAAATAAAATGGAAAGTATCAATGTACGATCATGTGCTATAAACTTCATCTTTCATTGATTTCAGACCATTGATAATCCATAAAATAAAGTGTGTATATGTGTGTTTCAGATTGTCTGTGATTTCCTCATCCCCTCTGTCTAATTTTAATACTGATTAGCACCTTTCTTCATCCTGGGTACCCCAGTTTTAAGAAATTTAGGCTTCCCAACAAAGAAAAAGTAAATGTGATGATGGATCAGAAATAATGAACGAGGCAGACAAGCCCACGGAGTTGAGGAAATGACCCATATTTTAGTTATGTTGTTACATTGCAGCATACTACCTTAGGTTCCAATTAAGAAATACTTCAATTCTCAGAAAAATCTTCATATTTCAATTCAGTTGGAGTTTTGATAACACACATTTTAAAAAGAAAAAGGAGGTGACTATTGGTTGTGCTGATAAACTAAGAGGACAAACTCTCTTCTCGTTTTCTCTGTATCAGAGTGTCACTCGGTCACCCTGGGTAGAGTGCCATGCATCATAGCTCAGAGCAACCTCAAACTCTCGGGCTCAAGCAATTCTTTTGCCTCAACCTCACAAGTAGCTGGGACGACAGGCACCTGCCACAACACCAGGCTACTTTTAGAGACAGGGTCTCACTCTTGCTCAGGCTGGTCTCAAACTCCTGAGCTCAGTCAATCCACCCGCCTCAGCCTCCCAGAGTGCACTAGGATGACAAGCATGCCACCAAGCCCAGTCACAAACTCTCCTCTCTATTAATTCATATCAAGGTGGGAAATGCTTTTGATTTCACGCTGGTTGGGTTCTCAATTTTTGTCCTCTCAGCTAGAGTTTCAGTACAGCTTGTTCTTTGACAATGTAGACAGACTCCACTAACATTTCTCTTTTTCTGGTTAGTGAATCTTTATCAGTAAAGATGCCTGGAGGACACGGGAGGAGGAGGTATTTCTGTTCCTGGTTTTCATCAGTTTTCTTATCATGATCTTGAACTGCATGCATCTTGCCTAAGATTCAATTCTTGCCAAAGGAGTTTCTGTGGCATCTGGCTTCTGCCATGTGGTAGCCAGAAAGCCCAGCTGCCAGCAGCGTCACAGACTACGAATTCCTGGGAGGTTCTTCACTAAGGACTTCATTTAAGGTCTGAGTTCTGATGTACAGAAACTCCTGGATGGTTGACATGTGCAACTCAGAGTGTGAATTTCCAGTAAATTCTAACACCAGAAAATCTCGGCAGTGTCTGCATCTGCTGAGCTAGGCCTGTACACACTCCAGTTGCAATGTAACTGATACTGGTTTTTCCTCTACCACTAACTGGTTTATGTGCTCCCTGCTTCAGCCAGATCTGCTCTTTAGATTTTTGACCCAGTGTAGGGACCCACACCTTCATTCCTAACGGTCTTGAGTCTACAATCTCTCTGCCTTCTTTTTAGTGTTATTGTCTTGTTTTAAGAGGTAACCCAGAAACTCACTTTGGCGCTAGACCAGTCCTCCATGCACACACTGTCTATTACAGCTGAATTTCCCTTTCGGGATTTGAGTAATTGACTCAATCCCTACAAGCATCTCCTTTTCTTGCCTTTTTGATTCAATGACATGAGAGCTAAAATGGCTGACATGCTTTTTGATTTTCCAATTCAAGGAAACACTGAAGCATTTCTACTTTTGGAAATTTAGACCTCAAATTCTGCAAAGCTCTAGTTGCAAAAACTCTGCAAGTTATTTCATCTGATAGTGAGAGGCCACCCCCAGTTATACTTTTTGATTTCTAGCCCCATGTACAAAATCCGACATGTAAATTCATGAACCCATCCTAGAAAAAGCACTGCAGATGTCATTGCTAAATGTCACTGGGGCCACTTTCAAAGTACTCTGCTTGGGAAGCTGTGCACCAATACCAGTGCCCAGTCCAGTTTTGAAAGAAATTTTGGTACTTTTTCTAGAATGGCCATCAGAGCTGTCATTGTATTATCCTTTATGTCCTGAATGTCATCAAAAATGTTTCCTTTCAATAGTTCCTTTATATTTAGGTAAATAGAAAAAGTAATGGGGGCCAGATCAGGTGAGTAGGGAGGGTGTTCCAAAACAGTTATTTGTTTACTGGCTAAAAACTTCCTCACAGACAATGCTGTGTGAGCTGGTACATTGTTGTGATGCAAGGGCCATGCTTTTCTCAGTCAAGATTTTCAGTTCAGATCTTCCTAATTGTTCCTGTATTGAAGTTTAATTGATTTTCTATACTTTTCACAGTCAACTGACAATTTCTGCACACAATTAGATAAACTTTTGCTGTTTTCATCAGTTCTGCTCGTTACTGACTGCCCTGACCTCTCTTCATCAGTGATGCTTTCTCTCCACTCAGAAAAAGAAGTTTAAGCCATTGTATACTTCCCTTTTCTTCATGTCATTATTTTCATAAATTTGGACTAACAGATCCCTGATTTCTTTTCCACTGTTGCCGAGTTTAACAAGAAATTGAATGTTCATTCTTCTATTTCAAGCTCCAACATTTTCATGATGGAAACATGTTCAGAAACACTCAACAACAATAATGAAAGACACTCTGCAAGGCACTGCCACACGTCAACACAAACATAGTTGTGAGACACTGATATATTAAGGTTATGAAATCTTACTGAGTTGTTTGTACAGTGCTACCAACTTAAGCACATGGTGGCAAGTTCACTAACTTAATTATCATTCTCATGTTAAAATATTTATATTGCATTCTTAATATTTTGTTCCTAAACTTTTATTAGGATCAAATTAGATGCATACACTATCAAATGTTTTTCAACCATTAAAATTCTCCCTTATACAATAGGAAAAAGGAAAATTGTCTTTAATTGTGTTAGCGACTGAGGCACTGTTAATCAGCAGGTTAGCTGAATTTCTCTGCCAGAAAAAGAAGTTGCAGTGTAACAATTGGGTCACCTTCTTAACAGTTTTATATATAGTAGTTCATGTATTTTCTTGTTGACAAATTTAGAACACTCTGTAGAAGCAATAATTGTGCTGGGACTACAGCTGGCAGGCTTTCTTGGTGACAAAAGTAGAATAATCTTGCTATAATACTTCTAACTGTTAAAAGGCAAAAGAAGTAGTCTCTGTGGTTTATTAAGGAATTGTGCTGTCTCTAACATTGGAAATAATTAAAATTGTTTTGAATACACACTAATAAATAGCTGGGCAATGTCTTCCCAGTATAAGTTAGCAGATTTCTCATTAAAAAAAATGTGTTTTTTTTGAGCTATTAGTCCCAGAAGGATGTTGTGAATACAACAAATAACAGAACCATAAAATGAATCATTTGGTTGTGTTTAATTCATTGAAATTCATCTTTCAATTAAAATGAGGCACATCTTCCCAATTTCTTATGTAAATGGACTGAAATGGAAGGTAGACTTGATGCTTTATCTCCATCTCTTTCTTCCCTGGTATAGTGTGCTATAAAATTGGTAATTCCTGTTAAATAAACATTATGTCCATAGATGTATAATGACTCTTCCCATACCAACTTATCTGGGTATATTCTGTGATAAAATTACTCCTTATTTTACACAAAAGTTATTTTTTACTTGATCACCAATGGCTCATCATTCTCTTATTTGGGGAAAATTAAACTGCATAATCTAGCATTTAATTTTAAATATCTACTCATTTAAGAGATGAAAGAGGTAGTCAAATGTACTAAAGTTGTAAATATTTGAAATAATTTTCTTTCCTGAGAGGAAATTGACCTAGGGAGAGTTTCTGTAAGTAATGGGGTGGGGGAAAGTGGGAGGAAAGTGCAGGCATTGTAGATTCAGCACAGCAAAATTGACTAATTTATGGAGCAGACCAGCAAATGTTAGCAAATTTTGAAAAATGCACAAGTCTTAGTAATATTTAACTTTCCTATGCAATACATATTATTTAACACATATTCATTAAGCATATAATATAAGGCTGTCACTATATTTAAAGACTATATCACTACATAATCTTCAGAGTTAAACTATATTCAAAGCCACGCAACCCTCCCACTACCCATCCTCCCCGCTCCCCTACTTCTTTTTCCTCTTCATCTTGGGCTATAGTTGGGTTATAGCTTTCATATGGAAGTGTGGGTGCTTATAAATTATTTTCACAGTAGGGCTGAGTACATTGGATACTTTTTCTTCCATTCTTGAGATACTTTGCTAAGAAGAAATGTTCCAGCTCTATCCATGTAAACATGAAAGAGGTAAAGTCTCCATCTTTCTTTAAGGCTGCATAGTATTCCATGGTGTACATATACCACAATTTATTAATCCATTTGTGGGTTAATGGGCACTTGGGCTTCTTCCATGACTTAGCAATTATGAATTAGGCTGCAATATACATTCTGATGAAAATATATTTGTTATAATGTGTTTTTTGTTCTTTTGGATATATACCTAATAGAGGAATCGAAGGATAAAATGGTAGGTCTATTTGTAGATCCCTAAGTGATCTCCAAACACCTTTCCAAAAGTAATGAATTAGTTTGCATTCCCACCAGTGGTGTAGAAGTGTTCCCTTTTCTCCACATCCATGCCAACATCTCTGGTTGTGGGATTTTGTGATGTGGGCTAATCTTACTGGAGTTAGATGATATCTCAAAGTGGTTTTGATTTGCATTTCTCTGATGATCAAGGATGAAGAGCATTTTTTCATATGTTTGTAGGCTGTTTACCTGTCTTCTTCAGCAAAGCTTCTCTTCAAATCCCTTGCATACACTGAGATGGGAATCACTTGTTCTTTTCTTGCTGATACGTTTGAGTTCTCTGTGGATTCTGGTTATTAAATCTTTGTCAGAGACATAACCTGCAAATGTCTTCTCCCATTATGAGGGCTCTCAGCTTTCTTTACTTACTGTGTTCTTGGCTGTGCAGAAGCTTTTTAGTTTAATGAGATCCCAGTAATTTTTTTGTGTGTTGCTTCAATTGCCTGGGGGGTTCTTCTCATAAAATATTCACCCAGGTCGATTTCTTCAAAAGTTTTCCCTGCACTTTCTTCTAGTATTTTTTATAGTTTCATGACTTAAGTTTAAATTTTTAATCTAGTGAGAGTCTATCTTAGTTAATGGTGAAAGGTGTGGGTCCAGTTTCAGTCTTCTACAGGTTGCCAGCCAATTCACCTAGCACCATTTGTTAAATAGGGAATCTTTTTCCCATTAAATGTTTTTAATTGGCTTATCAAAGATCAAATGACGGTAAGTACTGGGTTCATCTCTTGGTTCTCTGTTCTGTTCCATACATCTACCTCTGTTTTTGTGCCAGTACTATGCTGTTTTGATCACTGTTTATAGTATAATCTGAGGTCTGGTAGCATGATTCCTCCTGCTTTGTTTTTATTTCTGATTAATGTCTTGGCTATTAGAGGTTTTTTTCTGATTCCATATAAAACAAAGTATTATTTTTTTAGCTCTTTAAAGTATGGCAGCGGTGCTTTAACAGAGATTGCATTAAAATTTTATATTGCTTTGGGTAGTATGGACATTTTAACAATATTGATTCTTCCCAGCTATGAGCATGGTATGTTTTTCCATTTTTTAATGTCTTCAGCTATTTTTTTTCCTTCTAGTTTCACCATTCTCTTTACAGAGATCTTTCACAACCTTTGTTAGGTAAACTCCCAAATATTTCATCTTCCTTGGCACTACTGTGAAAGGAATAGAGTCCTTGACTGTTTTTTCAGCTTGACTATTGTTGGTATATATAAAGACTACATATTTGTGAGTATTGATTTTGTAACCTGAAACATTGCTGTATTCCTTGATCACTTCTAAGAGTTTTGTAGTAGAATCACTGATTTTTCCAGATATATAATCATATCATTTGCAAAGAATGAAAGTTTGATCTCCTACCCTATATGGATACCCTTGATCACCTTTTCTTGCCTCATTGCAATGGCTAAGCCTTCAATTACAATGTTAAAAAAGCAGTGGAGACAATGGGAAACCTTGCCTGGTTCCTGATTTGAGTGGAAATGATTTCAATTTAACTCCATTCAATGCGATATTGGCTGTGGGTTTGCTGCAGATGGCCTCTATCAGTTTAAGAAATGTCCCTTCTATACCTATTTTCTTAAGTGTTCTGATCATAAAGGGATACTGAATATTATCAAAAGCTTTTTCTGCATTAATTGAGAGAATCATATAGTCTTTGTTTTTTAGTTTATTTATGTGATTAATTACATTTATAGATTTACATGTATAGAACCAGCCTTGAGACCCTGGGATAAAACCACTTAGTCATGGTGTATAATCTGTTTGATGTGTTGCTGGATTCTGTTTGCTAGGATCTTGTTGAATATTTTTGCATCAATATTCGTAAGAGATATTGGTGTATAATTATCTTTTCTTGTTGGGTCTTTTCCTGGTTTGGGGATCAGTGTGATGTTTGCTTCATAGAATGTGTTGGGAAGTATGACTTCTTTTTCTATATTGTGGAAAATGTTAAGTAATATAGATACTAGTTCCCCTTTAAACATTTGGTAGGATTCTGATGTGAAGCCATCTGGTCCTGGACTTTTCTTTTGGGGGAGATTTTGTATAGTTGCTGCTATTTCAAAGCTTGATATAGGCTTGTTCAATATTGCCACTTCATTCTGGTTAGACTAGGAAGGTGAAGTGCTTCCAATTATTGGTTTATTTCCTTCAGATTTTCACATTTCTGAGAATAGAGTTTCTTGTAATATTCATTAAGGATTTTTTGAATTTCTGAGGAGTCTGTTGTTATTTCATCTTTGTCATTTTTGATTGATGAAATTGGAGATTTTACTCTTTATTCCTGGTTAGGTTTGCCAAAGGTTTATCTATTTTATTTACCTTTCAAAAAACCAAATTTTTGATTTATTGATCTGTTGTAAGGTAGTTTTTCAAAAATGCATAGTGAATTGCTGCTATATTTTAAGGGCTATCTGGAAGTCTAACTTTGATAAGGAGATCCAATTTTACCCTAAAAATATGTTTTATTTATATTAGTCAATGTATCTTTATAATAGTTATAAACCTCCATTACAAAGTATCACATACATATTTCAAAAACATGTGATAAGCTGAAGGAAATAAAAGAATAATATCTCAAGGGCTCTATTTCCTCTGACATATGAGTCATCAGAAGTTTAGATCCTTAATAGTGAGGAAGTATTATAAAAAGCTAGATTACTTACAATAAATGTCACAATTTCTTTAGGTGTAATTGATAATTGCTGTACAAAGTTAATTCCAGCTGTGCTATAGTCTTCAGCAATCCCTGCAGCTGTGCTGTAGTCCTGAGCAATCACTGCAGCTGTGTTATAGTCCCTGGGCAATCCCTGCAAAGCTGGGCTGTAGTCCTGAGCAATCACTGCAGCTGTGTTATAGTCCCTGGGCAATCCCTGCAGCTGTGCTGTAGTCCTGAGCAATCACTGCAGCTGTGCTGTAGTCCTGGGCAATCCCTGCAGCTGGGTTGTAGTCCTGGGCAACCCCTGCAGCTGTGTTATAGTCCCTGGGCAATCCCTGCAGCTGTGCTGTAGTCCCAGGGCAATCCCTGCAGCTGTGCTATAGTCCTGGGCAATCTCTGCAGCTGTGCTGTAGTCCTCAACAATCCCTGCAGCTGTGTTGTAGTCCTGGGCAATCTCTGCAGCTGTGCTGTAGTCTCTGGGAAATGTCTGCAGCTGGGCTGTAGTCCTGAGCAATCCCTGCAGCTGTTCTGTAGTCCTGGGCAATCCCTGCAGCTGTGCTGTAGTCCCTGGGAAATGTGTGCAGCTGGGCTGCAGTCCTGGGCAATCCCTGCAGCTGGGCTGTAGTCCCTGGGAAATGTCTGCAGCTGGGCTGTAGTCTTGGGCAATCCCTTCAGCTGTGCTACAGTCCTAGGCAATCCCTGCAGCTGTGCTGTAGTTCTGGGCAATCCCTGCAGCTGGGCTGACTCAAAAAAAGAGGTCCTGGGACGCATGTGACTTACTGAGACACCAGCAGCCAGGCAAGTGCCCATGTCACATCTCCCTCAACTCCAGGCAAAACAGCAGAGGAATAATCTTTTACCATTTGAAGAAAGGAACGGGAAGATTTCAGAGGCTTCTCTGTTTTACAACTTGTGTTCTAGCTCAGCCACAGTAACAAAGAGTACAAAGGAAATACCTGAACCCCTGCTTCCTGGTCCTAGTTCCTAGATAGTATTTCTAGACCACTAGGAAGAGACCTGCCCAGAGTGAGGATTCAGGCCTGCCAGGATTCATCACCTGCTGACTAAAGAGCCACTGGAGCTGGCCTTTGAATAAACACTCCTGGTAGCCAGACAGGCAGCCATGTGGGCTTTGGGTCACTGAACTGGCTGCAGATATGACCCAGCACAGTTCAAGCTGAGGTGGCAAAAAGGGAGAGCCCACATCACCCATCCCAACTCCAGCAGCCCAGCACAGAGAGCGAGGGGAGAGACTGAGTTTGCCTGCTAATCCCGGCATGAATGTTCGCAGCAATTTTATTTGTAATTGCTGAAAATTGGAGACCACTCAAATATTCATTCACATATAAATGGATATGCAAATTATGGTATATTCATATAATGAAATACTACTTAGCAATAAAGAGCAACAGACTAGTGAACATACAACATAGATATCTCTGGAAAATTATAGGTGAGAGAATTTAAACACAAGAATATATCCTACGTATTTAGATGAAACTCTACAAAGCAGAGTAACAGAGTTAGTTCAGGAGACTTCTCTGAATAGTTACTGTTTTGAATTCGTGATGATTTCAATGGTGTATACATATGTCAAAACTTGTCCAAGTATACATTTGAAATATGTAGTATATAATGTACTAATTATACCTCAATAAATATGTTAAATACGTGCGTAAGTGAGTAAGAGAGAAAGAGAAAGCATTTACTTGCACCAGGACCCTGACTCGTTGATTTCTGTTACTTTAGAAGTGTTTATTCACGTTGAGTATTGTTGTAATGTCAAAGACTTTGTCATATCCTCAGACTAGGTTGTGACTGTGTGTCATGAAACTACATGAAAATACAGACTTTTCATCAGGTGACATTTTGTCGATTTAAGTATGTGATGAAACGTATATTTGAAAGTAAAAGTTTATAAATGTTGATTAAAATCACTTTCCATTAATATTTAATGATAGCTTAGATTGATCTTCTCATGTAATTTCTACAAATAGTTTTATAGTCATCCAAATTTATAACATAAAATACATTGAATTACATATTAAACAGAATGATAACTGATTGTGCTAAATGCCTTACATAAATTATAAAACATACAAAAAATGTGAAATTACATAAACAAGCCACTAGAACAATTAAAAAAATATTTATTAATCAAAATTCACTATTTTGGCTCGGCGCCTGTGG
The DNA here is from genome assembly GCA_963573935.1 of Arctocebus calabarensis. Lineage (NCBI taxonomy): Eukaryota > Metazoa > Chordata > Mammalia > Primates > Lorisidae > Arctocebus > Arctocebus calabarensis. Next base: position 10,487 of record CAUYON010184691.1, read on the forward strand.
CTCAACGGGCTAAGGCGCCAGCCACGTACGCCTGAGCTGGCGGGTTCGAATCCAACCCCCGGGCCTGCCAAACAATAATGATGGCTGCAACCAAAAAATGGCCAGGTGTTGTGGCGGGCGCCTGTAGTCCCAGCTACTTGGGAGGCAGAGGTAAGAGACTCGCTTGAGCCCAGGAATTGGAGGTTGCTGTGAGCTCTGATGCCACAGCACTCTACCCAGGGCGACAGCTTGAGGCTCTGTCTTAAAAAAAAAAAAAATTCACTATTTTGTGTAATAAATATTCAGAGCTTACATTGAAATATATATTACATATTTATATGGTATGATATATAGTGTAGTATTTATAATGTATAATTATTGTATAATACATAATTATATATAATATGGTATATATTATCACCATATACATAGTATGTCATAGTAATTATAATGTTATAATATAACTATTATATATTATATATAAATGTCATATATACATTGCTTTCTGGGAAAACACATAAAACAATAGTGCATATACTATTTCTTATATCCTATGTATCAGAGTTGCTGTTTAAATGCTATATGTTAATACATTTACAGTTTATTTTAAAAATATTTTTTGGAATTACCTTGTGTTAAAAAAAATTGTACTATGGTAAATCATTCCCATTTCTTCTTTATTAAAATATAAATTTTCAAATATTTTTGGAAGGTAATCTGATAATATTGTATATACTTAAATTAATAATAAGAATATCCTGTGATTATACCTTACATATATGTGTGTGTGCACATACATGAGCATAAACAATTCTTTGATAATTCATTTACACATGTTTTGTGAATCCCTATGTCCCTATCAGATAATTGGTTCCATAACATAGTGAAAAGTGAATGCTTTATGTCTGCTAAAAAATTAGATTTATTTATTTACCTCACTTACTTTTTATCAATATATGTTTTATATGAATTGAGTTCCTTCACAAGTAAGCACAGGGAAAAACAAGACTTAAATGCTATCCTTTGTGTTTGAAAAAATAAAAAAGAGTATATTCTCTTATAATCCATAACTGTAGAAATATATAAAACAAGTTAAGCTTAGCAGTTGCTTTGAAGAGATAAATGGCAATATTATGGCAATTGGAAGTAGAGGACTTATTTTTAAATCTACATTCATTTTTATTCATTGAATTTATTCTTTCATTTGATACTAAATTGCTTTTCCCATATACATGAGGACTGTCTGGAAACTATCCAGCCATAGGTATCGCTATTTTTCCTATATATGGCTGGATGCTTTCCAGACAACCCTCATGTATATTAATATATTTTGCAATAAATATGTCATGACTTACAAATAAAGTGAAATTATTAGAAGAACATAAAGATATAAAAATAGAAGTCAAAGAAACTAAAATATAAAGAAATATTAATAAAGCATTATTCAGCAAGTTTACCTAGCATCAAGAATAACTCAATTTTCAGCAGCTGTAGACAACCACTTAAGGAGAAAATATGCATAACTCCAGTGGGAAATACAGTAAAAGATAACACGCTATTGTCACCCTGGGATTTCCTTCTGTTTAAGTGGAGGAAATACGTACAGACTGTGTTCCAAATCTCAGAGCCCAGAATACCCTCCTCACGCTGGGATCAAAATGCTCTTAAAAAACCAATTGAACGTTAATGATTCATATCTTTGATAGTACTGAATTCAGTCAAAAGGGAACATGTCACATTAGCTCCACCCTGAGAGGAAGCTCTTTAACTGAATTTAGCGTTATTAAATTTTAATTTTAGATTTTCTAAGCTAAGTTTGAAAATGCCTCCAAAATGATATGGCCAGGCCGGACCAATGAGGATGCTTTTATTCCCTGTAGCACAGTTAGCAGCACCGTTGGACCTTGGACTTGTTTCCATTCCTTGTGTCTGCAGATTTTAATCTTTCATGGTGATACTTAACTGGATACTTAACTGTCTATAGTCCATAATTATGCTGATTTTTTTCACCCATTAGATGTAAGAATGAGAGAGCCTAGAGGTAAGGTCATGATAAAGAACAACTTAATAGCTCTAGACTTTCTGAGTGGCTTTTTCCTTTGGTTAAACCTCCCACCTTGGTCTCCTCCGATGCTATATGATGTGTAACTTGACTCTTGATATAAAAGAAAGCATGGATTTACAATGGCTAACTCTTTATATTTAGCAAATTTATCTTTCTTTTGCAACCATTTTTTGCCAAGTCTAGAAAAAATTAAGTCTTTGCTTCCAGGAGAAGATCATACTTGAATATTTTATGATCATAATGGACCCAATGCACATAATGAATGAAGTTAGAAATGAGCCCAAAGAATTTCATTGTCTCTTTGGTCCACATTAAAGAACTGATACACAAGTATTATCTGCTCTGCCCTTGTCTACTTCTGGATGATGAAATGTTCCATAATCTGAATAGCCCAGGGCCTCCTTACCAGTGAGGATCATGTGGCCGTGTGAGTCTGCGCAGAAGCAGTTGTCCGCTATCTGCTAATCAGAGCTAATTTGGAATCAACAGATGGCAGATAGTCAATCATATTATTTTGCTTTTTGTCACGCCACTGTTTGGTCAATCGTAATATTTAGTCAGTTATTTTATTTGAGACATCATGATTCCTCCTGCTATTATTATTATTACAGGTAAGTGGAAAAATTAATGCACCAAATTTCTAAACAAAGAAGAATTATAATAATGCAATATTTAAATACTTTTTCTATTTTTTGCTAACATCCTGGGAATGGGTAAACATACCTTCCTCTATATTGCTTAAAAACAAAAGATAATAATTACAGTATTTTGATCATGCCTTATCTAAGAATACGCTACAGTGGTCTTCCCTTATCCCTGGTTTTGCCTTTTATGCTCTCAGTTACAGTCAAATGTGATCAGAAAGTACTAAATAGAACATTCCAAAAGTGAATAATTGAAATTTTTAAACTTCACCCATCTCAGTAACCGAGGAAGTCTCACGCGGTCCCTCCATCCCACCCAGGGCGTGAATCCTTCTCTACTTTCCAGGCCCGTGCTGTCTGCAGCACCTGTTCCCTGCACTCGGAGCTTCCCCAGTTACCAGAGTGACTTTCACGCCATCACCATGTTTTTGTTCACGGAATCCTTATTTCATTTAATAATGACCCATAAGTGTAGTGATGCTGGAAATTGGAATCTGCCAGTGAATAGTAGCTAGGTACTTCTATAAAAGTGAAAATGTGTGAATTCTAGATTTAATAAGAAATAATATCATATGCTGAGGTTGCTAAGATTTATAATAAGAACAGATCTTCGATTTGTGAAACTGTGAAGGAAGAAAAAAAAGGTTCATACCAGTTGTGCTAGTGCACCTCAAACAGCAAAAGTTACGGCCATAGTGTGCAATTAGTGATTAGTTAAGATGAAAAAGATGTTAAATTGGGGAGTGAAAGACATGATCATAAATGTGTTCCAACAGACAGCTACTGGGTTTAGTCCGATCTGGGGTTTCAGGCTCTTGCTAGAGGCCTTGGAATGTATCTGTGGGTAAGGGACCTGGGGTGCCTACTCTCTCCCCCTAAGACAAGCAAAAGCTTTCCTACAATCCCTGTGCTGAATTCTGCCCATATGTAATTGACTAAAACTGTGACATTTGATATGCTTAAATGCAAGCAGTGAACTTTCACAATTTGTATGATTGAGATGATAGAAGAGTTGGGTTGGAAATGATGTGCGTTGGTACCATCTATAGAATCTGGCATCCTTTGTACATGGGAGAAAGAAGCTGAAGTAAGCAACTTCCAAGATGTCCCCAGTATCTTCTCCTGGCGACTCCCTTGTTTAACACCGTCCAATCAGGTGTGGACTGGAGCTAGTGATTCACTCATGACTAGAAGCAGGTAAAAATGATGAGCCAGACAGAGCCAACTACAGAAACTATGGCACCATGAATATTTCCTGTTTCAAGCAACCAGGTTTTGTACAATTTGTGACTGAGAAATAGATCGCAAATAATTATTTGTAACCATATGTGTTTTGATAAGATATAGAAAAGTCTTGAAGTATCTATACGAATTTTTCATATACTTGGTGAAAGTATATTACTTGTCAAATTAAGATACATACAATGCATAGCTATAAATTAAGGTGTTTATGAATACAAGCAAAAATGTTATCCTAATTTAAGAAATTATTTAAAATATGATTAAATACATATGTTAAAGTATTTGTATAAAATATTTATTGAAGTCTAACAATATTAAATATTAGTATATGCTAAATATATATTATTAAGTAAATTAAATTAAATTATTAAAACATTAAAATATACATTAAAGTAAAAAGAAGTAATTTTTCGTAGTCCAGATATAACTCTACGAATCCTGCAGAATAAAATAATAATGTAAGAAAAATAGAATTGAGGAAAGAATTCTATTTTTCAGTTTGTAAAGTAATCTTGAACCAAAGCAAAATAAGTAAACAAACAAAACAACATCAAAATGAATCCATTCAAAAAATCACCAGAGATTGTTTTAATATAAACTGTTTCCAATATCATTTACCAAGATCAAAACCTGACTCTTTAATGCACTCTTTTGGAAATAATCCCCATGTTGAACCCTCCCACCAATTGATCTCCAGCTTAGAATTTCTTCTATTGATTCTTCAATTCATTCTCCTTAAAATTATGTGACATGAGAGAAAAACATGTTCAGGATTTTAAAACTCAGAAATAAAGCAACACAACTCAGGAAAATTTTGCTATCAAAGAAAAAATACTTTCTGAATAAAAGGTAGACTAAGAATGAGAACAAAAATAAACACAAGTAAAAAACAAAAGCTTTTTGTTTTTTCAAAATGTGCACGTTAGCTTATGGAGAGATGTTTCAAGTTTCATTCAGTGACTTAGCCTCTATTCATTAATTGAAATTTTGTTAAATATTTTGGTGAAAATAGCCTTCAAAAGTGAAGATAAATTTGTTTAAAATTCACTTAATTAACGTATAATGCAAACAGAGCAAAGCTCAGCACATGTAAAAATCACAGTGATTAACGGTGATAGCAGGAATGCCATTTGCATATAAAGCAGACAATATTCTACATACTTTACAGTAAAAAACAGAAAATAATTACAACTTTAAAATGAAGGCAAGTTTTTAAGAGATCGTACGATAGTCAATATTTCAATCAACGAATTTGGAATTATTGAGAAATTTTGAAGTTAGATTAGCTAATCGCATGTGTTTAATATGTAGGCAGGAAAACTATACATAGACATAATATAATCCATATGTAAATCAGAATAATAGAGTCACATTCTCAACTAGATAAACTTTACAAATTTTTCTAAATCATTAGTGTTAGAATTTGTCTTTGTCATGGCCAAATTTTCCAGATATTATCATGGAATACTGTGAAACATCAGTGAATTTTATTTTCTAGTTAGCTTACTGGTATAGCTGATGGCCCCCATATGAATTAGCTAATAAGCTGGAGTTAAATATAGAAGCAACTCTATTCTAAATCCATTTCTCAGACCTCACTTCTAAACACCATAACATTCTCCATTTCACCTATTCCTTCTACAGTTTTATTTTCACTATGGGAAAACACCACGTTACAAAAAATATATATATAATAACTCATTCTAGACCTTCTATTACATGCCATTATTTTGTCTGCCATAGTACAATACTCAATTATAGTCCTTACAGGGTTGTCTGTACTTCAATAAATTTATTTAGAGTTTAGCAGACTATATGATGTGTTACCCGTCTTATTCTATTTTGTCCTTATCACAAGTGAGCCTTGCCTATGAGGCATGCCTATCAAAATCTAAAATGCCCCTACTAATTATGGAATCAATCACAACCTACAATTCTGCCAGATACTGTGTATTTGTCATATCAAAGGAAACAAACAAAAAATTCACACATGTGTTAAGAACCTAAGAAATTCTTGGGTAGAGTGAGTGTGGAGCTTACATGCACCTCAAATACTTACTTAATGTGAAAGTTAGTATATATCATACTGAATGCAGAGAACTAGTGTGTGCTTGTGTTTATGGTGGCCCTCGTCAAGTAAGAAATTCTAATGGTTTTAGAATAGATTTCTATCTTCTGTTATGTGTTTATTAGTCACATACATAGTGAAATTACACATTGAATATTAATATTACATATTGAAAATATATTATAATGGCTAATTATTAAATTATTCATTAAATCATTCATTAAATTTTATACAGTTGAGTGTGTATAATGGTGGAAATAATTTTTTGCTTTAATCTGATCAATAAAACTTTGTTGCTATTGGTTCCTTTCATCATATAAGTACAAAAAATTATGCCACTGACAAGTTTCCTTTGCCCTCCCAGCTGTACTTTAATTGATCACATTGCAAAGCTTATGGTAAAATAACTTGCTATGTGCCACTCTCACTGTATATAAATTTAAATAATCATCATTCCAGTAAGATTCAGAAATTATTAGAAAGGATAGGAAAGAAAGATTCAGACTTATGTTGTGGATAAGGGGGTCACTTTAATTAAAAAATGCAAATAACTTGGAAGTTCAAAAGAGGGTAAATATTTCACATAAAAAGGTAGTAATAACAAGGTTGATAAATTATTAATAAAATGTAAATCAAGAAAATAATTATTTAGGAAACACTCCAAACAAAATAAAATAAAATAAAAATATATTTTTTAATGCATATAAGCAAGATACAACTAATTTACCTGATGTATTAAGATCCTTCAGGAAAATAGGAAAAAACACACAATTTGAATATCTGAGATAACAAAAAGAAATATTTCATTAAATTAGAAGCATTAATGGAATTTAAGAAAGTAAAAGCTGTCTGTATTCATTATTAAATAAATGTACTTTAATGTTCAACTGAGACATCATTTCATCAATTTTCAACCTTAAATAAAATAAAAAGTCAAATGCTGGTTTGAATAAAGCAGCATTATTGTGAATATTTTAACACATTGAGTATTTTTATCTTGAAGGAGTTATAAAATTTATAGATATTTTTCTGTATCTTTTGAGATGATCCAATTATTTGTTTATGTGGTAAATTACATTTGTTGATGTGCATAGGTTGACACATCTTTGTTTCTCTCGGTTATAACCCACTTGATCATGAGGGGATTACACTTTTGGATTCAGTTTGCTAGTACAGAGAAACCTCTCTGCCTTGACCACCAAGGGACTGTGACACACTGGTCAACATACAGAAGTGGGCAGCATAAAGAACGAGGGCTGGGTACTGATATGTATGTCTGCTACCCATCTGGTCTGTGAGAATTAGGTCAGCTGAAGGAATTCATCAATGCAGGAAGTGGTCAACTATGGGAAGTTCCTCTACGGAATCTCATTATTGGTCTGTTCAGACTCCAGTCTCCTAGGTCAGCCCTGCAGCCTAGTCAGGGGAGAGCCCCTCCCACAGCTCAGATACCAACCTTCACTGGGAAAACATAAATAATTTTGTTTTCCAGTCTAAAAGCTCATCAATAAGACACAAACAGCATGCAAAATTAGAAGCAAAACTGAGGTGATATTTGCATTATGCAAAATTTAGAATTATATTTTTTAAATTATGGAAAATATTTGATATAATATCTTATTTGAGGTGTTGCTTAATTTCTTAAATTAAAAGTGATTCCTTAATATCTGTTTACAACAGTAATTTTAAAACATCTGTAAACAATTAGCACAGTTTACCTGAGGATCGTTAGTAGTTCTTATCTTATCCATTTTGTCACGTCCATCTCTGTTTAGTTTACATGAAACCCCTTTACTTTTCCTTCTTTTTACACTAGCCAGGAATCACGTCAGTCCTAAACCTACAAAACATCATGTCCTACGGCAAGCGTCTGTGCACCTGCACACACACACACACAACCACACACACACTTGTCTGCATTTCTTCTTTCCTTCCCCTACTGTACTCTGAAGATTTTATGAAGTCCTATGGCTTTAAAAATCTCCTATAGTTGAAAATTACCAAATTTGTATGCTAAATTTAATTCCAGTTTTGAATATCAAATAACCTATCAGATGTCTAATAGATACCGCATTTCTAATGTGTGAGAAATTGAATTATTTTCCTCTTAAACCTGCTCATCCTAATCTAAAGGTAATGTGTGTTCTTGGGTGTATCAAGTCAACACCTTATAGGGAAATTTTCTTTTACTTTGTGCAAGTATACTCCCAGAAAATATTTGGGCTATGTCCAGGAAAGAACTTAAATATATCCAATGTCCAACCATTTCTCACTTTAGCTATCACTGACTATAAAATATACACACAATGTAGTCCACTTCTACTGTTTTTAAATCTCATGTTGCAAATTTTCTTTCTTTTTTTCTTTGAGACAAGAGTTTCACTATGTTGCCCTCAGAAGAGTGCTGTAGCATCACAACTCACAGCAACTAAAACTCTTGGACTTAAGCGATTCTCTTGTCTCATCCTCCTAAGTAGCTGGGACTACAGGCACTCACCACAATGCCCAGCTATTTCTTTTTTATTGTTGCTGTTGTTGTAGTTGTCATTGTTGTTTGGCAGACCTGGGCTGGGTTTGAACCTGCCAGCCCTGGTTTATGTGGCTGGCACGCTAGCCACTGAGCTATAGGCGCTGAGCCTGGTGGTGTAAATTTTCTCCTCTTTAACGGTTCTATTATATCCACAGTTGCTTTCTTGAATTTTTTCAAGTTATTTTTCTTACTTCTGATTGGTTGCACTGATTATCATCTGCTTCATTTGTGTATGTTCGTTTTCTGTTTTCTCGAGCATAGCCTTTAGTCTATCCTGTATGCCCTTAACTTGGAATTTTGAATAGAACATAGTAACTTATCACTGAATATGTATTTTAAAAACAGACAAACAAATAAATAATTATGTCTAAATGAAGGTGCCAGGTAAGTTCAAAGAAAGAATATATCTTATAAAAAGTTAGATAAAGGACACTAGTTTAAATTTGTAATATTAAAGAGAGACAAAAATCTGACTTTGTAAGATGCAGAAAATATTCTGTGCCACATTTGATGATCTTGTGGCTTCTTATAAATGTATCATGGCTTTATATCTTAAATGAAAATAAAACCAATTAAATAAGAGATTAACTTAATGAAACAGAGAGGAAAAATGAGAGATTCTGTTACATGCCAGACAACAGGTTTAATGTTAGTATAAATATTATTTATAAAAATCCTTTACTTTTTCAGAGGTATAATGAAAATTTAGTGAATAAGAGATGTTTAATAATAAGTTACCTAAAATAACTTAGGTAAAAGTTATTTAGTGGTGAACATATTGTTTGCATGATCATAATTTTATACTATTTACTCATCTTCCTTGTCATTGCTATAAATATCATAATTTTAAAAATGTTCTTTAATTGAGTCATAATACCATACTCATGTCATTAATTATAAGTTAAATCAAATATCTGAAACATTCTTTATGTTTACATGCAAGTCATGATTTTACATTTTTGGAAATCATGTTTTGACATTTCATTAATGGATTAAATAAAACTTGGACATGTGTCAAAGAGCTCTATCACAAAACCCAAAGACTATATTCATGCATTGAAATTTTACTTTTTAATAAAATGGTACTAGGACATGGAGACTTTGCATGCAATTAGGTAACAAGGATGGCGCTCTCAGGAATGGGATTACTATCCTTATAAAAAGGGACCCTGAAGAGCCCTCTCACCAACCTTCCACCACGTGACACACTCAGAAAGTGGTTTATCTGCAACTCACAAGAGAACCGTCTGCAGAGCGGGATCTTGCTAGAACCCTGATCTCAGACCTGTTTTTTTGGAAGCCACCAGTGTATGGCGTTTTCTTACGGCAGCTAAATTACTAAGACACATGTTTATTTTGTATTTTTAGTAGAATCATATATGTTTATACTTTTAAGTAGTTTAGATGCACCCTCAAAAGAATATTTAAAATGCCATCTGCTAAATCTGTGTTGTGTCATAGCCAAAAGGGGATAATGTGAGAGCAAAAAATAGGGCAAGAATAAAAACAAGAAGGAATGAAATGGTAGAAATAAAGATGTTTCTAAAAGAAGAATATTCAGAATGAGAAAGGAAAAGAAATTACCCCTCATGTGAGCCTTGGCATGTGGCATTGGGGTGGGGTCTGGTGCTTAAGTTATTATGTGTCAGAACCAAGAGAGATGTATCTATAATTTTTTTAAAGTAATTAACATATTCATAAAAATGCTCATCCTTTAAAGTTCAGTATCTCTCTGTTTATCAGTACGACCCATAATTGTCAAATTGGCTACTGCACATGTTGTTATTTATTTATTTATTTATTTTATTTATTCATTTTTTTTTTTTTTGAGACAGAGCCTCAAGCTGTCACCCTGGATAGAGTGCTGTGGCATCACAGCTCACAGCAACCTCCAATTCCTGGGCTCAAGCGAGTCTCTTGCCTCTGCCTCCCAAGTAGCTGGGACTACAGGCG
>CAUYON010184699.1:0-26694 GCA_963573935.1 Arctocebus calabarensis
CTTAGCACTTTTAGAGAAACAAACATCCCTAACCTCAGGTTCACACTCATCAGTTCTCTCAACATGTAACTTTGAAGATACTCATTAGATAATGAAAAGATTAGATATAGAAAAAAGGAAATGCTACATAAGCAGTTAAATACATAAATTTGAAAATGAGAGGTGGGCTCTGTACTGCAGATATGAATTTGGAAGTCAGGGTAAACCTCCTGTTAAAACCAGGAGCTCGAGTGATTCCACCCAACAGGTAAGAAGAATGAGCACCCACCTCTGAATCAGGCAAATGCGTTCAGGTTATAGGAAGAGGAAGGAGCAGGAAAGGGGGCAGCAAATCAATCAGTGCAGGAGGAAGAAAACACATAATGACTTCAGATTAGACAATATCCAGCTAAGACTGACTGCCTGTAGAATTTTTATGAGTGCCTTCAAATATTAGCATTATGGACAAAAAATTGTTAAAAACGCAGTTTCTACATCCAGGCCATGATAGTAACTCTGACAGGTTTAAACTTAGAAGCTAAGGAATGGACTTTAATTCATCATCAACACCAATCTTTAATCAACAAGACACAGCTGAAGTCCTTAAGGACTCTGTTCTCTTTCCCAGATGTTTCTCTGCCTCTGGCAACCTCGTTAAAAATACCAATTTGCTAAGCATAGGCCGTGCAAAGGTAAGTTGGCCCTCACTGGCACCGACTTCAGCAGTGTGTGGTATTGACATGTTTTCCCACAGACTCTTGCTTGCATATCCAAATTTCCCTCGTTTCCCATTATTCTCACTGAGACTCCCCACACCGCACTAAAAATCTCTCCTCCTTTCTCATTTAAGGCCTTTAATTATTCCTCCAGACCATCCATTCCCAGTTTGGCAGTGCAGAAACAGACTTCAGAGAGAGGTTTTCTAGAATTAAACAAACAGATTACATCAGTGTTTTCCTGTTCTTTTAAGAATTAGGGCAAAATTATGTCTTTGTCATGTTACTCCATGTGAGGGTGAGCCAAAGAGGAGGTTGGCAATTACTCCTTGGGGAGAATGGTAAGTAGTTCATTATCGGCCACAGTCGATGATGGTAATTTGGGGAAAAACAAAAATGAGATCTTTGTGGCTCCTGTGCTAAGACCTTCCCTTCCTTTCAGACGCGGCTCTGATTTCCCCATTACCAGATTCACGCTGCCCGTGAAGTGCGGCTCTCCTGCGTCTTGGTGGGTTTGTACCCCAATCTTTCCAATTTTTAAGGTCATTATTCCCATTTTGTTATTAAACACAATTCTCCTTTTGATTCGTAATCATCTTTTCCAAATCCCTCCCAAATTTTGCTCTTCTCAAAACACACAAAAATGAGTTTCTTTAGAAATACAGAAACGGGATTTTGCCTTCTCTGAAGAATAAGGCTGTTATACATTTCTTGGTTCCTAACGGTCCAACATTCGGAGAGGAATTTATACTTTTGAACCTTGTGCTAAATGAATGGCAGATTATGAATTAAATACAGATGAAGTGGACATAGACGCGGTCAGACGGATGAAGGAGAAAAGCCACAACTGGTTGCTTCTCTGCCGTTTCCTCTCAGTTCCCTGGTGGGTTGTTTCTTTGCTCGGCTGCTGCTTCCTTCCCCTCTCTCTTTCTTTCTCTCAAGCATCTCACCTTGACTTGGGTCTAGAGTAAGGACAAACCACGGTCCTCCTCCACGATGCAGACCCAAGTCCAGAGGCACAAAACAGCCCCTAACTCTCTTAGTGTGATGAGCCAGGGGGCTGGGGGCGTGAGTATGTGGCAGAGACCGCAGATCCCAGCACGTTAGGGGAACAAGGTACCCAGGAGGACATGTTTCCTAGGAAGAGTGTAATTTGATGTCCTCAGGGTTGAGAATATAACATAAATGAGCAAAGCCTAACAAAAACCAGTGTGGGTCACTGCAGAGAATACAGCCATGTGGGCAGAGCTGGCAGGGTGCACCTCCAGCCGGATACCACCCTGTAGAACTGCAGGATCAGTGTTGCCAGGTTCCCAATTATCATTACTTTTGAGATAGCCAGAAATAAGAGGGGATTTCTGGATGCGTATATAACAACCTGATTTTGACAGTCGGTTAATTTTTTTCACACCATGGTCTTCAGGGACCACCAGTTTAAAACTTCCTGCTTTGCAACATGAAAACAGCATTTCAGGCTTGGCACCTGTAGCTCAAGCAGCTAGGGCGCCAACCACACACATCGGGGCTGGCTGGTTCGAATCCAGCCTGGACCCACCAAGCAACAATGACAACTACAACCAAAAAATAGCCAGGCGTTGTGGGGAGGGGGGGGCTGTAGTCCCAGATACTTAGGAGGCTGAGGCAAGAGAATCACTGAAGCCCAAGAGTTGGAGGTTGCTGTGAGCTGTGATGCCACTGTACTCTATCCCGGGTGACAGCTTGAGACTCTGTCTCAAGAAAGAAAAAGAAAAGAAAAGAAAAATAATAATACAGATGTCTGTCAATTAACAGCAGGCAGAGCCCAGACCATCGTGTAGATCCGTTCCTCCTGAATGTTCTGTAGATGTTACAGAGATGAGTTTCCCAATTTATCAAATTTTGAAAAAAAAATACAAGAGACAAAAGTAACAAGTAATATCCTTTAAAGGAAAGATAAAAGGGAAAATAACAGTATTATCCCTCTCTTCTACACTATTATGGTATGCTTTTGGTTTTCTTCTACTCTAAGTCTTTGCAGAAAATAGATGTACTCCCAGGGAAAGAATTAATCCATTTTGAGGATTTGTCATGTTCCAAACTACTTCTCTAAGACTTTCAGTATAACTTTCAAACTTCTTTAAGAAACCAGGCAGGGCTTAGTGGCTCAAGCTTGTAATCTCAGCACTCTGGGAGGCTGAGGGGAGTAGATTGCTTGGGCTCAGGAGTTCAAGACCAGCTTGAGCAAGAGTAAGGCACTGTCTCTACTAAAATAGAAAAACTGGCCAGGCATTGCAGCAGGCACCTGTAGTCTCCGCTATCTGGGAGGCTGAGGCAAGAGGAACGCTTGAGCCCAAGAGTTTGAGGTTGCTGTGAGCTGTCATGATGCCATGACCATCTCCCCAGGGCAACAGAGTGAGACTCTGTCTCATAAAAACATATAATAATAATTTCCGCACAGAACTAGTGTATCTGGTGCTTTTTCTTCTCTCTGCTTTTCTTTCTTTTATTCGACACATATTTATTATAACCAGCACAGCTCAAACTATAGTGGGATATAGCCATGAAAACCCACAGGAGGGTTCTGCCTTCAGAGGAGTTTATATTCCATCAGGAAGACACAAATACCAGACAGAAAATATAGCAAATTAGGAAATTACATAATGTTCAATAATGTTAAGAGGAAAGTAGAATATGATAAAAAAGAATGATCGTAAGGAGGAGCTATTGTAGATCAGAATGAGTAAAGTTCAGAAATGAAATATGAGAAAAGAGGGATATGGAACCACAAATGCAATGGCCCTGGGGTTAGAATGAGCTTCAGAAGTTCAAGGGACAAAGAGAAGACCTATGGAGTTGGAGAGTACAGACCAAGGGTCAGAGATGAGGTTAACGGGGTCAGAGAATAATGTTTCCCACCATCAGGATATTTTATTTTATTCTATCTAAATAATACAGAAAGCCATTGGAGAGTTTTAAGTAAGGAAATGTCCTGTGTCTTGGGGAAAATTAAAAGGATTCTGAACCTCCATGAGAAAACAGAAACAGAGACCACCATCACTTCTTTGCTGTCTGGAATGAAAGAAGAACCCCAGAAAAGACAGGAATTTCTGAGCAGTATGTACAAGTAACACACAACAGAGGTTTAGAAAACTCCAAGGGAATAGTTTGACTCTGGCTGCTTGGGGCAAAAAATGGATTTGGTTGGCTGAGTAAATGCTGGTAAGAGTTGGAAAAAAGCCCAAATCTTGCCTATAAATACTGCTCAGAGCCATTAAACAACCAATCTGCGCATGGACTAAACAGAGAGGTGATCAAAACTAGTCCAGATTGAACAGAGAGTCATTTTCAAAGACAGCGGTTACCACCGTGGGTAACTGAAGCTTTGTACGAGCACAGTTTACCTGTTCATCTTACTTTCCAGCCTTCGGCTTGTTTTAGCTCTTTAGTACAACCTCTTCAGTGTTTATACACCTTGTCGGTGGGAGTATAAATGGGTATCATCTGGACATAGGTATCAATAATGATACAAATGTGCATTTTTATTTTTATTTAATTATTTTTTATTTATAGTCAATTTATTCACACACAGTTTTTTTCTTTCATAAATGTATCCTTCACAAATCATTCATGACTTAGACCTTTCATGATGTGCTCAGAGCTTTAGTTTTGTCGTGTGCCTTCTCTTTTTTAAACATCCAGTCACTTTACACTGGGAGAAAAATTTACTTTCCTTTTTGTTTCTCATTTTGAAAATGAATTTCTTCCTTCATTAACTTTTTAAACCAAAAATACATCTTTATATTATAACCTTTACACTTCTCGCTCTTCCTCATCGTTTCCCTTTCATCTTGTTTTTATTTCCTTCCTAACTTTACTTTTTGGGCGGTGCCTGTGGCTCAGTGGGTAAGGCGCCAGCCCCATATGCTGAGGGTGGCGGGTTCAAACCCGGCCCCAGTCAAACTGCAACCTAACTCTACTTTTTAACCTAACGCTTTTACTTTTTTGAATGTAAAAGTGGAAATGATCGAAGGCATGATGAGATAAACCAATGGAGAAAACATCAATGTGCAAAACAGTCCATAGGTTGGGTAAATTCTGGGGAGTCATATAGCCATTCAATATCATGTTCTGGGAAAACACTTAAAGGCAGCAAAAAATTCTACAAGATAATTTTAAACAGAAACAAGGGCTAAAAAATGCGCTGTACATTGTGAGCCTTATCTTTGAACCATGTACATTTATGCGTGTGTATTTTATTAAGGTTTCACATTTTAATATAGTAAAGAGTTAATAGTGATTCTCTCATGAAAGAATAGTGATTCTCTCATGAAAGATTTTCTCAGGAAAGCCAGGTTGTCAATATTTTCTTCGTGATTCTTTTCTGAAGCTCCTATAAAGAAAAGAATTGAGTTTTGTAATTTAAGACAACTCTATCAAAATGTACTAAGATAATACCTCCCTTGAAAGCTTTGTCCCTTCTAGCCTGCCCACTGGGGTTCTGGGCGGCCACCCAGGCCAGGAGAATAGTGGGGGCCTTCAGGTACAATCCTGGCCTCCCCAATGGCCAACGGGTTATAGGGACCACACACATACAAATGTTCCTATATCCCATGTGCCTTCAGCACAAAGAAAAGGAAAATAAGTTGCTACCTGTTCCTCCTTTGTAATTGCAAACATTTCTTTTGACATATTTGCTTATTTTTTGGACTTTCTTAATTTTTTAAAGTGCTGTGCATTTGATAGACTATTCTTCTTTTCTTACTAGAATATCAGCTCCACAGAGCAGACAAAAATCTTTTATTTAGTCTATATCCCAGTGCCTGGTAAATATTACAAACTAGATAAGTATTTGCCAAAGAGATGAATAAACAAATTAAAGGCGATGAATGACTCCAAGCCTTATTCATGGACCCTCGGAGGGGAACAGAGCACAGCAGCATTACAAACACGGGCGTATTTAGGTCGGTGTTCAGGAAAATTTAATGTGTCATGTTTAGGAGGACTGAATTAAATCTTTGCAAGTGGATATACTTTTCCACTGATGTAACTGCAAAGGGCCTCTTTGCTCCAGCAGTACCTTAGGAGATATTAATTTCTCATATGAATGGCTTTAGACAGTGGTTTCTCTTCTATGATAAGCAAAAAAGATGGGAAAGCATTGCTATTCATAGAGTAGCATTGCTGCCAAATTATCCCTGAAGTCAAGGAATGAAAAGGAGATACCTCACAGAGAAGAAGAAAGAGAAGTAACATAAATGAGACTAGGAAAATTACGAACATTCCTTACTTATTTCTTCTATGCTGTTCACATTTTAAATTTACAAATTCTGGCAACATGCCAGAAGCCTCATGGTGCCCTATACAATCCAAATAAGTTTCAAGGAGCTTACGCTGTTCACATCTGACAATGTAGTCATTCCACTTCAAGGATATAAACTCGGGGAAACTAATAAGTGTACACAGAGATTTGTGCGCAAAGTCGAACCATGGATTTGAAGAAGAAATTTTCTTTTACATATGAATCTCAAGAAAATAGAGCTAAACTGGGCCATAGCAATTTAGTCACGGTTCTCCGGGTGAGTGGGTGGGGACAATAGGTGCATGGGAGCAGAAGGGAAGACATTATTTGAAGGAATTGGCTCTGCAATTGTGGAGGCTGGAAAGTCCATATCTTCAGGGCAGACCACTAGGCTGGACACTCGGGGAACAGATGATGTTGTCAATGGAGTTCCCAGGTAGAGAGCGGGCAAAATTTTCTGTTCTTCTGAGTGGGAGTTGTTTTATAGTAAGACCTTCAACTGATCGAAGGAGATCTATTCACATTATAAAAGGTCATCTGCTTTACCGAAGATTTAGGAATCTAAACAAAAAGTACCTTCAAAGCAGCATCCGGATGTGTTTGACCAAATATATAGGTGCTGTGGTCAACCCAAGTTTACACACAAAATTAACCATCACAGTGGCTGACATGCCCATTTGAAAGGCATCTCAGAGAAGTGAACTTCCCAAGCTTATTGACAAACCTTTGGAATCTTTCCTTACTGTTGATATAAATCTTTTCCTACAATTTAAAAAATGACCTTCAGAGTTATAGAGCCAGAAAATATCAGATCAGACCTTTTCTTCCCTTATTTTCATTTAAAATATAGAGTGCCTTGTTCTAAACGTACGTGATTCATATAGCTGATATTACTCACTTTGAATCCCAGAAGCTCTTAGCACAATGCCTTCCATATCCCAAGCACCCAGCACCTGCTGGATCAATTAACTGAGATGTGTTCTTAATGAACTTAGTCAGAAAGTTGTCATATTCCATCAGCTAACTTCTCTAATTTTCATGTACCCCTTCTATTGTATAACAATAGACTAAGAAATCTCTAACATACACTAAGAAAGTAGAGGTTTAGAGGAAAGAGAAGGCAAAGAAGGCTCTCCATAAAAGCAGTGAGATTTGAAGGAGTATGATGCCTAGAGTCAAGAGGAACATTGAATATTACAGTGAAAAAAATACAGTACATGAAATGAAACAGGTGGCAATGTATCAAGTATGCTCAGCGGACAGTAGGCTGACTAGAAGGCTACTGAGAAAAACTATGGGATCTGTGGCTAGAGACGTACATGATAAACTGGAAGGCAATACTATAAATAGGTTACACCTAAAGGTATTGGAGTATTGTTAATGGTTTTTTGAATTGGGGAGTAACATGAATAAAGTGGTATGTAATGGAGAGGAAAAAAAACATTCTGGCTATATCAATTTATCCTCTTTAAAACAATCAATTTGATCTTTTTCTTATGTCTCCCATGCCCCTAATTGTTTTTGAATTTGTAGACAGAATAACCCAATTTCAAGTACAAATTATATAATATTAAGCTGCAGATTCACGTACTACTAAAAAAAAATTTAGAAATAATTTTTCCACAAAAGTATTTGAATGCAATTGTCACAATTAATACCTCCTATTGCACTTATAAACCATAACTTATCAGAGGATTCCACAGGAATATCCTTATTCCAGAGGATGACTAGAAAATGTGGACCTCAGAGAACCACATTCAAGTAAACTGTCTAGATACTTGCATAAAGGGAAGAGCAGGTTCCAGTTGGAGAAAGAAGACACAGGCTGTACCCAGCTGTCTGATTAAATCTTCCAGGGAGGAAGCCAGGATTAATGGCTTGCAATTTATCTCAAGCAGCGAAGAACTGACTTTTTCAACGTATCTGACTGTGCGGTTGGTATTTAGAACCAACGGGGTGTAGCGGTGGGAAGAATAGAAGTTGCTTTTCCAGTCTTGGTCCTGTCTCTGCCACTATCTGGCTTTGAGACCGAGCAAACGCTCAGCTCTAGGCCCCAGCTACTTCAAGAGTTAATTTCCATAGCATGTTGGGAAAATGTGCCCAGCACCTAACCCCACACATATGTCTCCTGGCGGGCACATCCATCCTCTCACTACCTTCTCTACTCCGACCATACTTAGTCACAAAGTCACAGTCAACATTCCAATCTCATAGCGCCACTCCAAGGAAGGAAGGGATTTAATCCGTGCCGAGTCGCACCTGTCAGGCTCTTAGTGTACCAGGCCCTTTCACACATCATGTAACCAAAGTTGTTATGACTTATTTCACCCACTTCTTTTGTCCCCCCTGAAAAAATATAGTCTATATTTTCCGGTCTGGTTAGAATCAAATGTATCTACCTTTTCCTTCAGAGATTTCCAAAATGCACAGAAGAATGCCAGGATTAAATGGTTTCTGATGGAGTCCTTATATACAAAAGAACTCAGAAAACTCTTTAATTCATCTTCAAAAGTACAATATAGGATAGAAATGTATGTTTATTGAGTGATTAGTGTCTGCGAGGAATTCTTCAAAATGGCTTACGTGTATTAACTGATGTAATGCTCACAACAAGTTGGTGAAGCCCTTGTATTTACTAGTGGCATTTTCTGAGTAAGGAAAATTTATGAAACATGCTTGAGATCACCCTGCTATTAGCAGGAGACCTAGCATTAAGAAACCCTAATCGGCTTGGCGCTTGTAGCACAGCGGCTAGGGTGCCAGCTACGTACATTAGAGCTGGCCTGTTCAAACCCAACCTGGGGCTGTCAAACACCAATGACAACTACAACCCAAAAAAAAAAAAAAAGTAGCAGGGTGTTATGGTGGGTGCCTGTAATCCCGGCTACTTGGGAGGCTGAGACAAGAGAATCACTTGGCTTGGCGCCTGTGGCTCAACGGGCTAAGGCGCCAGCCATGTACACCTGGGCTGGCAGGTTCAAATCCAGCCTGGGCCCCGCCAAACAACAATGATGGCTGCAACCAGAAAATGGCTGGGCGTTGTGGCGGGCGCCTGTGGTCCCAGCTACTTGGGAGGCGGAGGCAGGAGACTCGCTTGAGCCCAGGAGTTGGAGGTTGCTGTGAGCTGTGATACTACAGCACTCTATCCAAGGTGACAGCTTGAGGCTCTGTCTCAAAAAAAAAAAAAAAAAGAGAATCACTTAAGCCTAAGAGTTTGAGGTTGCTGTGAGCTGTGACAGCACTGCACTATACAAGGGTGGCATAGTCTCAAAAAAAAAATTTTTTTTTTTTAAAGAAACTCATAATCCCATGAACTTGTTTGGCACATGAAGAAAAAAACAAAACAAAAAAAAATTACCAAAATTGCGAGTTTCATTCTTCAACAAAATAAACTTGAACGCAAGTAAAGTATTAGACTTCTGTGATCGTTCAGATGTTTACGATTTCAAAAGAGCAAATTGCATATCATGCGGTGAGAAAAACTAACAAAAAGTTAATGTAACATTTTTAATAAAAAGTGGTTTTGTTTTCAAATATATTTTATTGAAAGACTATAAATAATCTGTGTATATAGACATAAAGAATCTATAGAATCATTTCTCGCATTGCAGATTATAGGGCTTTTGCGTTCACATTACTTTCATGTTAAAGCTGTGAGGATCTTTGGTATTTAAATAGGGATTGAATTTACATTTCTTAAATGTACTTTATCTTCATTACCTTTCATAATAGTTATATCAAAATTAAATTCTTGAGTTTAATATTGTTAAGAGTTTGCCTCAGACTTTCTTCTAGAATTTTTATTATTTTGTGCCTTAAATTTAAATCTTCCATCCAGTGTGACTCGGGTTTGGTAAGTGGTGAAATAAATATGTGGGTCCAGTTTCAGTCTTTTGCATGTGGCTAACTAGTTCTCCCAGCACCATTTATTACATAGAGAGTCTTTTCTCCGGTGTATGCTTTTGTTGGGTTTATAGAGGATCAGATGGCAATATGTTCCTGTTTTCATCTCGAGATTATCTATTCTATTACACAGATAGACATTTTTGTACCACTACTATGCTATTTTGATTGTCAACTTGCAGTATAACCTGAAGTCTGGTGACATGATGACTCCAGACTTGTTTTTATTTCTTAGAATATCATTGGCTACTCAGGCTTTTTTCTGGTTCCATATGAAAGGAAGAACTATTTTTTTCAAGTTCTTTAAAGTATGATGTGGGTGCCTTAATGGGTATTGCATTAAATATGTAGATTGCTTTGGGTAGTGCAGACATTTTAACAACGTTAACTCTTCCCAGCCATGAGCATGTTATGTTCTTCCATCTGTTAATGTCTTCTGATATTTCTTTTCTCAGGGTTTCATAGTTTTCTCTGTAGAGAACCTTCATATCCTTCGTTAAGTAAATACCCAGATATTTCATTGTCTTTGAAGCTACTGTGAAGGGTATTCTGCCTTCGATTTGAATAACCTTGATCTCCTTCTCTTGCCTGATTGCATTGGCTACACCTTCCAGAACTTATGTTGAAATAATAGCACTGGCAATAGTGGACATCGTTGCCTGGTTTCAGTTCTAAGTAGATATGCTTTCAATTTTACTCTATTCAGTATGATATTGGCTGCGGGTTCATTGTCAATGGCCTCTTTCAGTTTAAGAAATCTCTCATCTATGCCTATTTTTTTAAGTGTTCTTGTGAGAAAAGGATGCTGAATTTTGTTGAACACATTTTCTGCATCTACCTAGGGGACTTAATTAAACTGTAAGGCTTCTGTACAGCTAAGGATTCAACACCTAAAACAAACGGACAACATTCAGAATGGGAGAAGAGATTTGCGGGTTATGAATCTGACCCAGGGCTGAAAACTAGAATCTACCGAGAAGTCTAATCAACAATAAAATAGCAAACAATCCCATCTACCACTGGGTAAAAGACATGAACAGAACCTTCTCTGAAGGAGATGGATGAATGACCAATAAACACATGAAAAAATGCTCATCACCACTAATCATCAGAGAAATGCAAATCAAAACCACCCTGATATATCACCTAACCCCAGTGAGATTAACCCACATGACAAAATCCCAAAATTGTAGATGCTGTCATGGATGGGAAGAGAGCATTTTTACCCTGCTATATTGCAAATTAATTCAGCCTCTATGGAAAGAAGTATTGAAAATCCTTAAGGAACTAAAGTAAAGTACATTTGATCCTGTAATCCCATTACTAGGTTTCTACTCAGAAGAAAAAAATAATCATTTTACTATAAGAACATTTTCACTAGACTGTTCATCATAGCTCAATTCATAATCAAAACACTCCCTGGGTGAAGGGCTCCACTACAGCCTGAACTTTACATAACAAATGCAAGCAATGTAACTTCATCATTTATACTCTCATATTAATCTGAAATAAAAATACTAAATTAAATTATTAAGATATAATTTGTATGCCATAAAATTCACCCATCTTAGTGTGCAATTCAGTTCTTTATTAGTATATTTACGGAGTTGCATAAGTGTCACAACCTAATTTTAGAATATTTCCATCACCCTAAGAAGGGCCCTTTTGCTTATTTGAATTTATTTTCTATTTCCACACTTTGTCTCCACTCCTGGCCCCACATGATGACTAATTTAATTCTTGTTACTATAGATTTTCTTACCCTGGACATTTCATATAAATAAAATCATACAATTTATTCTTTTGTTTCAGGTTTTATCAACTTAGCATAATATTTTTGAGATTCCTCCATGTTTTGTTATATATAAGTACCTTTTTCTTTTTTTATTTTTGAATGATTTTCATTGTATGGATATATCACATGTTTTTTCACTCAATAATTGACTGACATTTGAGCAGTTTCCACATATTGGTTATTGTCAGTAATACTACTATGTAAATTCACCATTGTGTAGACAAATATTTTTATTTCTCTCTGGTAGATAACTAAAAGGGAAATTGCTAGGTCACATACTAAGTCTACAATTATTTTTTTTTCTTTTTTGAGACAGCGTCTCACTCTGTTGCTCCAGGCTAGAGGACCTCAGCATCATAGTTCACAGCAACCTCAAACTCCTGGACTCAGGCGATGTTTTGTCTCAGTCTCCTGAGTAGCTGGGACTTCAGGTGTCCACCACAACACCTGGCTTGTTTTTTCAGTAGGGTTCTCACTCTTGCTCAGGCTGGTCTCAAATTCCTGAACTCAAGTAATCCGCCCACCTTGACTTCCTAGATTGCTAGGATCACAGATGTGGGCCACCACTCCCAGCCTACAATTAATTTTTAAAGGAACTGACAAGCTGTTATGCAAAGTAGCTACCCCGTTTTCTATTCCCAGAAGCAATGTAGGACAGTTCTGATCTCTCCTTATCTTTACTAATGCTCCTTACTTTCTTTCCCTTTGGTAGTTATTCTAGTGGATGTGAAGTTGTGGTTTGGATTGCATTTCCCTAGTAACTAGGATGTTAAACAAATTGTCATGAGCTAATTTGTTTGTATTCTTTGAAAAATATCTATTCAAATCCTTTGTTCATTTTTATTATATTATTCAGTTATAGGCATTCTTTATAAATTCTGAGTACAAGTCTCCTATGAGATACATGATTTTCAAATAATTTTATCTCTGTGAATTACATTTCACTTTCTTATTCATGTTTGTTAAAGCGCAAAAATGCTTAATTTTGCTTAGGTACAATTTATCATTTTTTTATTCCATATGCTTTTGGTGCTCTAGCTAAGCAATTATTGCCTAACTCAAGAACATGAAGATTTACTCCTTTGGTACTTTTATTATTTTTGTAGGATTTTTTAAAATATTAAATAATTTAGGAGCAGAAGCTTTTGGAAATGTATATAAGTGATATAAAAATTATATAAATTATATAAAAGAAAGAATGCAGACATAGTCACTCAATATTACTCATAGTGAATAACTATATCATATATTTTATTATGTTAGCATGTAATGGTTGCAAAACATCCCGTTTAAAATTGCTTATAGGCAGTGGGCTCAGGGAACCTGAACCAACAGGATTGATAAAAGTTAATCAATAGGGAATGCCAGGTAAACGGAAAGAGAGATTCAGTCATGACTTAGACTATGGCTGCACAGTCAACTCAGAAAGTACATAGAATAATCAGGAGGAGGGGGTAAGATATGGAGTCTATACGAGAAGTCATTCTCTATCTAAAAAGAGTAAGACTGAATACAGTAACTAATTTGAAAATTTATTAAGAGACACTGGAGTTTAAGGAAAGCAATCTTTGTGTACTTAAACATTATGAATACTGAAGAATTAAATAATAATTCTCACCTTAACAAAAAGCGGGATGTGGTTGTCTTCCATGACCACCGGGAATAAATATGTTTCAATGATTCACAGAGAATTCAACTAAGATGTCTCATGTAGACTATATTATCAATATCTTTTGTAAGGCTTTGTAATTAAATATATTCCCACTACCTTTGGCTTGAATGTTACTGATAACCTACTTGTTACCAAATCTATATGTCTTTTATTCTTTGATAAATAATGTCAAAGTCAAATAAAATACATAGACACATCCCTGAAAAATTAAAACATTTATTTTGTAAAACAAGATTTGCACTTTGGGGCATATATGTAATATTTGATATATCCAAAGAACAAAGACAAGGCCAGGTAAGATGGCTCACACCTCTAATCCAAGCACTCTGGGAGGTTGAAGCAGGTAGATTGCTTGAGCTCTGGAGTTCGAGATCAGCCTGAGCAAGAGCAAGACTCTGTCTCTACTAAAAATAGAAAAATTAGCCTGGCCTAGTAGCATATGCCTGTAGTCTCAGCTACTCAAGATGCTGAGTAGCCCAAGAGTTTGAGGTTGCTGTGAGTGATGGTGCCATGGCACTCTACCCAGGGTGACAGAGTGACACTCTGTTTCAAAAACAAACAAACAACAACCACAAAGAACAAAGACAAGGTAGAGATCTTGTTTAAAAAAGAGAGAGAGAGAGAAATGTTATATATTTCTGGCAAATTTTGATTGGTAAGTGACAGCAATGAGTTAACTATTCTTAGAGTCACACGAGGTTGTTTCAGCAGCTGAAACCTGGTTTCAGGTTATAGCAGGCAGCTTCGGCAGGCTTGCAGAGAATTACATTCTTGGGGCAATGTTTTATTCCCTGGATGCTTTTTCCACTCAACCACTTGACTCTCTTTTAGTTGGGAATGACATGAAGAGTAGAATTCAGTAGGAAAGATTATTTCTGAGTAGGAAAAGGTAACTTAAGAAATACAAGACAAATACCTGTCAGTTGAGAAGGCTGTTGAAATTCAAAGCATAAAAAATAAAATCTCTATGTATAGACATTAAGGTCTATAATTCCATAGTCTGAAATACTGCACATACTTACTTACAAGTGGGAGTTGAATCAAGGGCATATATGGTCATACAAAGTGGTATAATGGACTTCGGAAAAGATAAAGGAGATGAGGAATCAAAAATTATCTCTGGACGCCGGGCGTGGTGGCTCACGCCTGTATTCCCAGCACTGTAGGAGGCCGAGGTGGGTGGATTTCCAGTGCTCAGCATAAGCATGAGTGAGCCAGAGTAAAAGACCCCGTCTCTACCACCAGGAAAGAAGACCTCCGGGCGTTGTGGCAGGTGCCTGTAATCCCAGCTACTTGGGAAGCAACCAGAACGAGAATCGCTACAAGGAAGGACAATGAAAAAAAAGGAAACTAAGAAAAGTAAAAGCCAGCTGAAATTAAAAAAAAAAAAAAATTATCTATGGAGGACATCCTACTATTTGGGCGACAGGCACACTGGAGGCTCTGACTTCACTACTATACAAATCATTCATGTTTCAAAAAAACACCTGTGCCCCCCTAAAGCTGTTGAAATAAAAATAAATAATAAAATAAAATAAGTTTTCACAGTCTGAAGGAACATTAATCTAAAAACTTCTTTCAGGGGCTGGTAGTTACCTATTACACAATTTCATAGTCAAAATTTTATACCCCTGTATTAGTTAAGGGTGTTAAGAATCACTAAATAAGATCATAAGATTTTCAGAAGAAACACTTCATTGGGTTATATTTTCTGAGTCCACCAAATCCAACAGTTTATGGCTAAAAGACATTTGTTTTCCTATTAACTCAACTTGAATTGTACCTTTCCCATATCTTGAATGATATCTGCTTGAACTCCTATTGATCATTTTAGCTACTTATAAATGCTTAGCTTATTGGTTTTAGAACTAAAACTTCTATATCCAAAATCTTCATCATTGTTTGCTTCTAAACTTTTCAGCTTTTGTTCTCTTTTATCTCACTGTTTGACACCTATTTGTTACCCCTTTTTTTGATTTTAAAATAAGTTAAAGAATTATTAAACTAATCAAACATTTAAAATATTAAAATATGGTATAGATTACATGGGAAGGAAAGTAACAATCTTTCAAACAATCCTCAAATGCTGTAGTCAAAAGACAATAAAAAATAAAGTAATCAAAATAGTTAAATCTAATTTCACCAGTGCTGATTGAACTTTTCTTATGTTTCATGCAATGACGTGATAACAGCAGTTAAGACATAGATCCTACCTAAAGAAACTCATGTATCAATCGAAATTGTGTATACTACATGATAATTTTGGTAGTCTTGTATTTTAGAGCAGTAACAATACGTCACACACATTAACTATCATGTATTTTACATGTAATAAAACATTTAATCCCTACAACACCTCTGTAAGGTAACCACTATTATACATTCATTTTACAAATCAGAAGATTGAGATATGGAGAAATTGTGAAGCTCGTTTTTGATAAAGTTGGTTTTGAACCAGGCTGTGTGAATTCAGAGCCTCCTTCTTATGCCGCACTAAACTGCCTATCAACGAAAAGCAACTTCTCTGTTTCTTTAAAAAAAATTTGTTTTATATGATGATTTATTTCTTTGTATACCTATATAATCAGAATTAGAAATTAAGATTTATAGCTACTTTATATCAGGACAATAAATCTATGTTTGACCTTTGGAAGACTTCTCATGCAGAAGCAGTTTGAAGTTTATAAATGTCTTTATAAATATATGACATTATTAAAATATCCATTTGATGAAAATGTGTATTTAGAAGTACCAGCATCTGCTATAGATTTATGCACATTTCTGAATGCCTTGCAGTATGCTACATTGTATAATTCCAGTTCAGAGTTAATGGGGAAAAAATAGAATTTGTATAGACCACTCAAAACTTGCACCACTTTATGGCCACAGCACTAACAGCAAACACAAATCTTACTTTAAAAAAATTTATCACAGTTGCCAGGCATGGTGGCTCATGCCGGTAATCCCAGCATTCTGGGAGACCGAGGCGAATGGATCATCTGAGATCAGGAGTTGAAGATCAGCCTAAGCAAGAGCAAGACCCCTTCTCTAAAAAATAGCTGGGCGTTTTGGAGGGCGTCTATAGTCCCAGGTACTTGGGAGGCCGAGGCAAGAAGAATCTCTTGGGCCCAAGAGTTAGAGGTCGCTGTGAACTGTGACACCACATCCCTCTACCAAGGGCAGCAAAGTGAGACTCTGTCTCACTCTAAATAAATAAATAAATTAGCACCATTTTTTAAAAAGTGTTAAAGTCATAAAGAAAGTAATGCTATGGTAACTAATAGTATGATGTACCCCATAGTTGTTAATAACTAATAGAGCTTTAAGTACAAATAAAAGTACATTACAAAGCATAACATTATACAAAATATATTAATAGGCTATCAAAATGAGGTAGAAGAAAGATTGCTAAACGGTGGTGACAACCATATTATGGGCAATAGTAAAAAAATAACAAGGGCCAGGCTTTTCATACAGTAGAGCAAGAATGCTGGCTAACGATTTTGGATTATTAGCTTGTTCTTGTTTCCATTGTACCTGATCAGCCCTTAGGGAAGGTGGTATGAACAGACGTCAGGTAAAGTGCCGTATTCTTCCATGAATTTCAGCTTTGTGAGTATAATTTGTATTCTGCTACTATTAACGGCAGCACAAAACGCTGGGAGAAATTGTTTCTGATTTTCCTTCTGGTCTCCCAAGCTCTATTGATATCATTTCCTTTTCACCAATCTCTTTTGAACTTACATTACAGAATATGCATTGTGGCAAACGGAAGCCCAAATGGAAGGGATTGCAATGAAAAAGATCATCAGTAGCTTTGCCACTATAATTATTTCTTTAATTTAGAGTCCTTTCTCCTTTTCTCTTAAACACACCTAAAAACGCAGATGTCATTCAGAGCAAAATAGTTTTCTAAATTAATTCCAGTTATAGTTAATAGCACGTACGTCCATTGCATAGAAATAACTGCTCTCCCTTCCAAGCAACGAATGGCTAAGAGGTCATTCACAAATTATCCTTTGAAATTTCAACATGTGTGCAATTTTTCTTCTTCAGTTTCCATCCACATTAATACAAAATGTAATATAACCTAAGGTAACTATTATAGCCCTCATCCCTAATAGCCACAATTTAGGATTGAGGCGTTAACTAAATCCAGTATCATTTTTAACAATGGATTAAATATGGCACTTTTTCTGATCATAATAAAAAATATTTTTGCCCGATTTGCAAGAAATTTCTGTGGATTAAAACCTACTTACACAGTCCCAGTTACTTGGATGTTGCTATCAAAGCTGTTATTTGTGTAGTCAATTAACTTTCCCCAAACTACCACAACCAGATAAAACGATTTACTTTCTTGTAATGTCCTAATTTGGTTCTAATAAGGAGTGGAAAAGTTTCTTGTATTTTTGTTCCTTGGGTTGCTAAAAGCTTGATTTAGTCATCCCAGTAAAAGTCTCTGCGTGTTCACCCCCTTCTCTGAACAGAGACTGATTTTCATATGAAAGCATTAGTGAATGTTTTCCCTTAGGCACTGGGCTAGCTTTTCCCAGAGAAGTAGTTCTGTTGCATTGCGTTTTGCCATCTTCCATCACAGAAATGTTTTGAAAGGGCAGCAAACACAGAGATAGTTAAGTTAGTCTCTGCTTTTATGAAGAGGGTAATGGAAAGTAGTCTTAGGACAATTTCAGCAACCAAAATTCGCTGGCACTTGAATCTGGATTTACAGTGATTAGAGATATCTGCATTTTTATAACACAGTCTAGGCATACTCTCTCTTTTTTTGCTCTACCAAGACCTGAACACTCCTTGTTTTTGCTTTTTCCTGATACCACCGATAGCATCAAACATTTAAAACTGAGCACTGCTGAATGCAGCTCCAAGCAGCTTCAGGCTGAACGATGTTATCAATGGTTACAAGAGTAACAGAGAACTCCAGAACCTGTAAAATGTCTCTCAGTTCCACCTCTAATATGTTTTTATAGAGAGAATAAGTCAGTATTGCTATGTTATTAAACCCTAGGAATTTTTTTGGAAGGGAGCCAAGGACTTTGAAACATTAAAGATGTGGTGATAAAATTGAGACATGCAAAATTATATTTGTTGGGAATGACTCTGATCCTTCACTCCTACTTGCATATATTAACAATAAATGTCAGGCATTCCAAACAACTTTTAAGGACCTGTTTGTGAACATTTACTGTGAGGGAGTTCTTTACCCACCCCCAAGAAAGCCTTGTGTCTCCCGTGATTTATACATTAGTTTACACAGCCAGGCTACACAAAACAGGTTAATTCCAGAGTGCGGGGCAGCTGCAAGGTTGCCGTTGAAAAGACTGAGAGCTTTCTCAGGAGTGCACGGCACTTCTTCCCTAAGGATCTGTACCTGGAAGCCTCAAGAAACAGGAATGACATAAAGAAAAGAGAAGATGCATCGCGAAGCTGTAAATTCATTTCCAGAGTTCCCCCGCTGACCATGCTCCCAGCTAGGGCCCTGACATTTCACATCAGGCCCGAGAGCCGGCAATTGCTTGAGGGCTGGCTGTGGGCCAGTCACATAGAAAATAGGCTGAAAAATAGACTTGGAGAATCTTTCTTTAAAATACAGCTTTCTAGAACACTGTAGGCTTTTCCACAAAAGTGATTAACAAGTTAATATTCAAATATACTCATTTGAAACTTGCATTTATAGTACAAGTTCTGAGAATCTAAAATACTGCTGGTGACTATACTTAATCACACTGTTTCATTTATTTGAAATTTGTTGAAAGAATAGACCTTGTGTCCTCACCACACACGCACACACCCACACAACCCAAATGGCAAATGAGTGTGGTAAGAGACGGCTCGTTAATTTGATTGTGGTGATCATTTTACAGCGCTTATGCACATCAAATCCTTACATTGTATCCCTTCAATTTATACATGTTCATGTTTCAATTTCCTTCAGTCAATCTTAACAAAAACTTTAAATTTTCCCCAAAATTAATTTAATAAGAAAGACATTTGTGACATAGTATTTACACAAAATAGAAATTTAAAAAAAAAGGAAAAGGAAAAGCAGGAAATGTTAAAACCACATTTCTTGATGCAATTCTGACCTTGCTTAGGGCTCATCCCATAGGGTTTGCACGTACACATGCAGGAACCTAATTAGAAAAGAGAAGAAAATATAATAAAACAGAATGCTGCATCTTAAAATTGTTTTGTATTTAGAAATATTGCTAAATTAAAATAGCACCCAAAACTCGTAGTTATTAAATATTACCAAGATGATAAGGGTTGTCGACATCCCTGACCTTCCATCCAATTTCTGTAAGTTCTGCTATGATTCCCTGCATGGCTTTCACTTGAATTCCTTGCCCTTTTGCTCTAAATGAGGAAATGGATGGTTAAAATTATATTGCTACACATTAAAATATTGAGATAAAAATTAAAGTTTAAAATAATACACATATTTATTAAAAGTTAACCTGTTTAGATTAGGCAAGTTTACTCTGGGCAAAGTGCTAAGGAAATTCATCTGTTCAATGACCAAAAGCATTATTATATTCCAAGTCCCTGAAGTCTTTCTTGACTTTTTCAGCAAGGTACATTAAGGAACTAATAGTAGTATTTCCAGGTAGAAAAATGGAAAGGAAAATGCTGAGCCTAATATAGAGAAGAAGTTAATAGACTGGTGCACATACATTAGCCTTCTGACTCAGAATTGATTTGCAGAGCACCACTGCCAGCTCTGTCTCAGGGAATCCGTCATTAACACTTCCTCTGACCCCTTCAGCTCCACCCCACCCCCACTACTTCCAAATTATCTTACAAGCTTTCCAAGCAGAAGCTTTAACTTAATATTTCTTCAAGGATGAACAAATTTAAACAGGTTGAAGACAAAACGAATTGATGTCTCATTTTCTCAGCTGATTTCAGAAAGCCTCAAATTCAGGATTTTATTTAATTTGTAGTCTCTACATCCCCGTTAACACAGAGAACGAACTAATATTGAATCCTTAAAGGGCCGAGGAGAAAACAAGATAAATAAATCCCTTCCCCTCCCCCTAAGTAGTGACAAATACCTTTTAAGTTCTTTAAGTCTTCATGGGTTTTTAAACAAACAGGTTAAAATGTATCACGCACACAAAAATTTTTAAAATGATTTCATTTTATTATCAAAATGGCTTACCCTCCCTCTTCTTGCTTCCTGCCATCTATCAATCAACGTGAGAACCAGAGGTTTGATTGGAAGAAGGTTGTTTTTCTCTGCATAAATAGACAGGCAGCTGCTAATTTTCCTTTATTCCTGATCAAATGCAGAAATAAAACAGATTAAAATCTCCAAATTTAAACACCGAATTTTTATGGTGACTTCTCACTCGCTTTTTTACTTTCAAACACTCTGTAAAGACAGAATTATTGGAATGTGCTTCCTGTCCTTGTGTCCCCTGATGTGCAGTGGATCATTTGCGTTGCTTCTAAGCAAAGCAAACCAGACAGAGCTGACCACACAGAAATCGTACCTACCCTAGAAAGAAAAAAATTCAGAAACTCCAATAGGCCACTCCTTGTATATATATATATATTCTTATGCTATTTCTGAAACAGCTGGAAGAGAAGTCTCTTTGAAATGGTTTCTAGTGGTTATGGCGCCAGCCACATACACCGAGGGTGGCAGGTTCGAACCCAGCCCAGGCCAGCTAAACAACAGTAACAAAATAAGTAAATAAATAATAAATAAATAAATATTGGTATATAAAAAATGGTTTCTATTAGGATGAAAGGTTACTATTTAATAATTTATTCACTTTTAACATTTTCAGGCTTGAGATATGGAGGGAGTTTCCACTGTTTCATTATCTATGGTTTATTCATGCATACCTTGCTCTTCAGACAAAATCTGAGGCTGTTTCATCATCACCTTGTTCTCCCTCCTACAGAATGTGTCTTGTTTGTTTCTTCACGCTTTATTTCCATTCAGGATGCCAGCCGGGCTCAAATGCTATATATTCAGCCAGACAACCTTCCCCACATCACTTTAGTTACTTCTTCTAGAGTTACTATTTCCCTTACGCACCTTGTCCTTTTCTGCATCTCGCCTCTTTTGCCGACCTTCCTGTCCCTATTAAACGAATTCAATATCTCAGGTCTTCAAATTCTGGTGGGAAAACCAAACCACCAGGCTGACAGGTGCCCGGTCCCCATCGGTCTGCAGACACTCTGGCCAGCCATGTACATGTATGTTCACAGTAGGGAATCTCTGCCATCCTTCTCACCGGCAAGTCCCCACACCATCACCCAGAACACTGCCCACTCGTCCTTCTCTGCCCCTCTGCCCTACATCCTTCCCCTAGCAGCACCCTCCTCTCTTCTTTCTCACAGACATTAAAACTTGCAGGGGGTTTCTCTTCTGATTTATAATGCTCATGCATCTGCTTCTTTTTTAGATAGTCTTTTCTTTTTCTTTTTCTTTTTTTTTTTTTTTTTGCAGTTTTTGGCCCCAGGGTCGGGTTTGAACTCACCACCTCCAGCATATGGGGCCAGCGTCCTACTCCTTGAGCCACAGGCACCACCCCGGATAGTCATTTCTATCTCTCTAAGGCCTCTTAAGAAATTTTCATCAGCATCTCATCCCTCTCCTGTATCTTCAGTTTCTTTATCCCGTACCCACTCCCCGACACACACACCTGCCTTTAACAGACTATTCTCTGGTTTCTGCCTCTACTTTGCTGGAATTTTCTGGCAAAAGCTGCCAATGACTGTCTAATATTGCTCCACAAAAACTTTTTTCAATTGTATTAGTTGACATTCTTATGCTATTTGGTACCATTGATCATCTGATTCTCACTGAAATTCTCTCCTCTCTTCTCTCGGGGGCCACACACTTTTCATAGTTCTTTTATTTTTCAGATCTTTCTATCTTACATTCCCCCCCATCCTTTATTTTATTCATCTCCTGAAAGCCTGTGATCTTGTGTAGGATGGGAGAGAAGAGGAGTTGAAGTGATAGATGCAGGATTCAGAGCCAGATGGTACAACTCAGGTAGGAAGGCCCCATATAGCCTAAAGGCTAAATCCACAGCTTTGGAGTTAAGCAAAAAAAAAAAAAAAATTAAAAAGTTGGTTGACATCCAGCTTCAATCCTGACTGGTGCTTTGGGGTAAGCTATTTAGCTTCTTCGAGTGCTGGTTTTATCTTCTGTACAAGGTAGATCGTTAATAACTTCCAGACAAAGTAGTTGTGAGAAGCAGCTCTGGTAATGAATGCAAAGCCATATAAATTGTAGCTTTCCAATAAATGGCATTAGTTATTATCTTAGCATTCTTATGCTTTTTCAAATATTAATCTTTGTTTTCAGAATCAAGCATGAGATAAAACAGTGAGGCAGGGAGCCTTTTAGGGCAGCGTTAGGTGATGGTAAAAGAGAAGCATTCTCGGCATGATCCGGTTGAGCCAATTCAACCATTCCTTGAGCTGTTCACCTTTAACCTAAGTCTTCATGAGTTTAAGAAGCTTCCATTTCTGGGAGAGGCACCCTGACCCGCATGCCTTGCCAGCAGTTTGCAGCCCTTCCTCCCAATGTCCTCTGTTCTAATCCAGGCTTTGCAGGACCAAGACTTCACACTTGCAGCTTTCAAAGCATACTGACACCTTGTCACTTTACCTTTTGGATCATATTTGAACACCAAAGGCAGAAATATTTGGTAAGAATCTATCAAGTAAGTCAGAATATTTCTAATTTTGTGATGTTTCTTCCCTTATAGATTTATAATTTAGAAAAGAAACAAAAAGTCTGTAGAAGCAAAAAGACTGGGTAAAGCTCTTAACAAAGATCTTTTTCAAAAAATGTAAAACCATTACTGTCACATAAACATAAAGTGAACATGTGTCAACATTTTTACTAAATTCATTAATTAACGAAGGAAGCCATAAGATGTCACAACCATATCAGAGGGGAATCCTTAGAATACGCATATAGTAAAGGTCCCCAGGAATGTGGAAATTAATATACATTACATATGAACCTCTCAAAATCCACCTGGAAATAGCGAAGTTCTACCACATACAATTCATTACCATGTCTCTGGATAAATGTTTTTTGTACTATTATCATTTTTCTACAACTTAGAGAGCTGCAAGTTGGCTAAAGACAAGGAAAAGGAGGAATAACTAATAGAACATTCTTTTCTCTTGCAAAGTTTTTCAATTTTTTTCTTTTTTTACGTTTAACTCTTAAAACTAGGAAGGATCTCGACTTAACATTTTGCTATGTCTTAATACTGTACACAGATTATTCCTACTCAACCAATAATGAGATGGATTTAGACCATGTTTAGGTGTTCCAAATAGTATGTAGGCATCAGATCCTAAATGGATTAAAGAAGCCTGATTTCCATTTCTACAGCCAGTACTTTACCGCTATGTGTTCCAACTTCCTGACAAGTAAAAAGACATTTAGGTTTTCTCTACTCTAAGATTTTAGAGTAGATGGCGGAGATTCCAGAAGCTGGGGAAAATAGGATTCACCATCTTAGGATATCATAGAATAGAACAGAAACCGTTCCCACTTATAGTTCCCCCTCATTCTTTGTCCCCACCTCCTCTTCTCAATTGCATTAAAAAGCTTTGTCAGGACTTCACTGGGAAGGAAATGAGGGATGCTGATGTAATACACAAGAAGCTTGACAGAGACTCGTCATGGCATTTCCACAACAAGCTCACAATGGAATCCTTGTCAGAGCTCTCTTTGCTTTGACCCTGATGCTGAACATGAACTCAAGGCAGATGCCCTGTAGTTGATCCAGCCGGAGCCCTTTGAGAACAAGAAAGGTGATGTCAGCTTTGGCACTGTCTGTGAGTACAATAAAGCCTGTGCCCAGCGAATTACATGAAGATAGATCACAACCCTCAGCTCTGTGTTTACAAAGACATCAGCAATAAACACATACCTTTTAGAGGAAATAAACCACAGCCACTTTCACCACCCTGAAGACAAGATGAATCCATATTTTTTTAAATCATGGATAATTTAGAAAATACCGTAACTACAACATGAGACCCTTCTTCGCACTTGGTCAATATCACCAGAGCATTTTGGAAAGATTGTTTTGCTTTTATCTTCCTTCAGCTACAGACCCTGATCACTTGTGGTTGATGCTCTGAAATGAGTTATTATGTCAATTTTTATCATATGTTACCACTCTCATTTAGTAATATAAACAAGGACAAAGATTTTAGTTTTAGAAGTAATTTGGGTCAGGCTCCCTTAAAATTCCTATAGAGCTCCAGGCACTTCTGAAGAGATTCTCTTCTTCCTCTAAAAATAAAGTTAGATCAAATTTTATCACCTTGAAATAACGATAGAGGTGATCACACGGGATTGTTTTCAAAGAACTTTCGATTTGAATCTGCTCCTTCAAAGATGTATCTAATTTCCTGTGCAATCATACCAATTAGATATGGCTTCAAAAAGCAAAGTTAATATATTCATGTTCACCAGGGGAGAACAGTGTAAGATAAAACAGAGAAAAACTTTAGAGCAGAGATCTCAACCTGCTGGGGTTTAAATCCACTTAATTATCTCTAACCATCCGTTCCTTTTTTCATGAAAAAAATCTTATTATTGGTTTGAGAGTATTGTCATTAGATTTGTTGTTGGTCTTCACTAGTTGTCTCTTTAAAAGGTCTACGTCTAAGTATTTAATTGAAAAGAAAGTCAGAAATATTTGTACATACAGTGTTTTCCTAAGCACACACACAACTCAGAGATAAAGGAAGTGGGTATCGTGATTGAAAAACGTTGAGAAAGATTGTTGATGGTGAACAAAAGTGGAAGCATTTCAATTTTTCTTTTTTATTCTCTCTTTTATTTATTTTTTCTTTTTGTTGAGACAGGACATCACTTTGTCACTCAGGCTAGAGTGCAGTAATGACATCATAGTTCAATGCAACCTCAAATTCCTGGGCTCAAGGAATACTCCGGGGCTCTGGGGATCCTCCTGGCTCAGCCTCTGGAGTACCTGGGACTATGGACACACCGTCACCACAATTAGCTAATTGTTCTATTTTTGTGGAGATGGGCCCCATTATGTTGCTCAGGCTGGTCTCAAGCTCCTGGCATCCAATGATCTTCCCACATCTGCCTAAGTGCTAGAATTACAGGAATGAGCCACTGTGCCCAGCAGCACTTAATCATCATCCGACTGACTCGAAACCTGTACACTGTTTTGATTCCACAATCACAGTGGAGACTTTTGTCACTAATTCTTGACATTCACAATAATAGACAATATATGATGAGTGTTCAGTACTTGCCAGGCACTAAGCTAAGTCTTACAGGCATTAACTATTTTCCAACCCTCAAAAAATTTCATGAGACAAGTATTATTATTAACAGTCTATCAACTGTCATTATAGTATAACCCTTTTTATCAGTAATGATTTTAAAAATTTGAGAGGTTAAAACCTGCATAAACTCACAAAGGCATAGGGATACATGTAAGTATCTTTATCTTTCTATGATTTGTTGAAGGCAGCTTAAAAAGCCAGTGGTCATAACATTGAGATTCCAGGCACAGGTGGCCTATACCCAGAAATGCTTAGCTAATACACATACATCAGTTTTCCAAATTCTTTACACTTCTTAAAGTTCCAACAAGCAAACTACCTTTATTTGTCTTAGTTAGAGATTTTATCTTGCTCTTTTAGCTCAAACATTCTAATAAGTTTTGTCTGCAAAGACCCTTTTTTACATCCTTGTGTTTTTCTCTATTCCTTCAACTACACTAAATTTTTAAATATTACTGTCCTTACATCCTGTACTTACTTGTTCTTTATTTACTTATCTTTTTGTCTTTTAGGCACACGAATCATTTTGCTACCCATTTGTTCCAGTTCAACAGGAACCCAATTATAACAAACAGTAATAATATGCTGCTGAGAGTGTGTTAAGTAAAGGTATTGATTTGTCAGAATATTTTATGCTTGTTACCAAGGTAATAACTTAATTGTTCAAACTTTAAGGCCATAGAGAAGAAAATAATCATTATCTCAAATTTAAAAATAATTAAATTTGCCATCTCCAAGGAGCTATATTTTCTTTACTCTCTCTTCAGAGCCCTTTATTTCTTGGGTAGGGAATGGAGACAATAGATCTTTCCCTCCCAAAAGCTCCCCAAATGTGAGCTGTTTTTTGTAGAATTTTATTGAATCATAATTGACATTGGTGCAATCATAGGGCACGATTCATATACATTCAGAAATGTTTTGATCGTACTGGTACAGATAGCCTTCATGGCAAAATATTTTCTTTCTTGTCCCAACACTTGTTATTTTACTCACGTGCCATTTAGAAATGTAT
>CAUYON010184701.1:0-14321 GCA_963573935.1 Arctocebus calabarensis
GTCTTTATATAGTGATCAAGAAAATGCCATGAAGGCTATCTGTAACAGTATGATCAAAACATTTCTGAATGTATATGAATCGTGCCCTATGATTGCACCAATGTACAGAATTATGATTCAATAAAATTATTAAAAAAAAAACTTTTCTTTCTTTTTCTATGTATTATCCAATAGCATATAATCTGAACACCAGCTACTAAGAAATGTAAAGTTTCATTCTTGTTCCTACTCTACTATATATTCTCCTTGTTCTTCCCTAATAAATTATAACAGAACAATTAAATACGTATTCTGGGGTGCTTAGTAAAGATTTATTGCAATTCTGCATTGTAAGAAGACAAAAACTAAGGCCCCAGTTTAAAAGACTTGGCAATGCCCACATCAAACTTAGAAGGAGCTGCCAAAAGACGAAATTTATCAAAACTTTGTCCAAGGCTCTTTCCACTTTGCAATGCTCTTTCACATCCTGAGCTGATTCTGTAGGGATCCCTACTAAGGAGACTGTAAAAGGAGTTACATAAAAAAAGAAATCATCTTTGCTGGGTTTATAAAAAGCCACTGCAATCAGTCATTCATGGGGTTGAGTCTCACAAACATATTGTTGAGCATAAAAGCATATTCCATGAACATTCTTACATCTGATAACTGTTCTTCTAAAAGTCAAATACATATAAAACTTAATAACATCGCTTAGAAATACCTACATATGTAATAAACTCAAAGGACTACGGAGGGAATGTTGAACATAAAGTTCAGAACAGTTACTGCTGGGTGTGGGTATACTCTGCAAGGAAGGTAAGGAGGCTAGAATTATTGCTAATATTCGGTTTCTCAGAGCAAATGGTGAATACACACGTTTGTTACATTATATATGTATTATATATTTTTGGTTGAATATTTCAAAATGGATTTTAAACAAACATAATAATATGGTTGTCTTTTTGATTCTGATACTATTAAGGACATGAAGAAACTTTAAACCATAAGACTAGAATTATAAAAAGAAAGAATTACTTAGACAAGAAAGACTTTATTCAGCTCAGCACCCATAGCTCAGTGATTAGGGCTCTGGCCACATACATCAAGGCTGGCGTGTTTGTGCATGGCCTGGGCTGTCTAAACAACAATAACAACTGAAACCAAAAAATAGCCAGGCATTGTGGTGGGCACCTGTAGTCTCAGCTGGTCTGGAGGCTGAGACCAAAGAATCACTTAAGCCCAAGGAGTTTGAGATTGCTGTGAGCTATGATGCCACAGCACTCTACTGAGGGTGACATAGTGAGACTGTCTCAAAAAAAACAAAATAAAATAAAATAAAAACTTTATTCAAGAGCATTGTAAAGGGAGACAGGGACATTTACCATACGGGGAGAGAACATGAAATCAATTAAAGGAAATGGTAGCAGGAGGATTTTTTAAATGCCAGAGTGAGATGTGTTGATCTGAAGTAAGCACAGGAGGATGGTGGGCTGGGGGAGTTGATCAAGGTAATTGGGCCACCTGTGTTTGCTAATTGACTCTTATTGATGTCAGCTTTCACTCTCCCACAGTGACTAGGAGATCTCCTCCCAGGACTACATTTTTTTTAAAAAGATGACTTCCAAGTCCTTGAGAAAGATATTTCTGGTTTATAAAAGTGGCAAGAGGCTGGGAGAAAATTTACATCTCAAAGGGGCATGAAAAGAATTTACGACTACAAATTTTCTAAAGTAAATGTTCTAAGAAAAGGGAGGTCAGGGGCTTCTGTCAGGGAGAAGGCTGACTCTCCTTAATGTTCTGAGTTGAGGGGAACATTAAAAGCCAAAATACCAAACTAAGAGAGAAAATAAGTTAGAGTTCAGTGCAAGAAACAGAAGCAACTCTAGGTATTTTAGCAAAAAGGCCCTTTACGGTGGAATTAGATGCTTACAAAATTACCAGAAGAAAGGGCAATAGGCGTAACTGTTAGGTAGTTGTTAGAAATAGCTTACCTGGGGAGGAGGACAGGCTGGGGCTCCCCGCCCTCTCAAGGCTGCCCACTTTAAACCTGCTCCAAGTCATTGCTCACACCTGGGAGGAGGGCGAACCAAGGACCCAGGCAGCTGCCTGAAACCCTAACATTTTAGGAGACAGCTAAATCCAATCTACCAATCAGAACTCCGTATGCTAACCACAGAAGGATCCAGAAGACTCTCTAACTTAGCAGTAAATGCAACAGAGCCTTGAAGGTGACCTGGAATGGCCTTCGGACTAATTATCTTGTAGTTCACACCCCTCCATGGTTCTCAGAAAAGCTCCTGGGAGGTCTTCATGCCCAGGAATGAGGCAGGTTCCCTCCACCTGGAACCAGACACAGACTCCTGTCCCATGTGGGCTCATAGAGAAGCTGGATGAAGGTTCTCTCTAAGCCACCACTCCCTGGAGGAGCAGAACGTGCCAAACAAGACCTCATTTCTACACAATGACAGTTTTAAACTTAACCTCTGTCCACAGGCCTTTGGTGCCAAGGCTGTGACACATATTTTGGACATATTCCATTTCCCTAAATCCCCCCTGCCTTCAGGGAAGGAGCTATGATTAAAAACTGTATATCAACTCCCAGATGAAAAGCCAAAAGTAACAACCAGCTCGGGCCCCCTCTGCTGTGCTGGGGCTTTTCTTCCCTCTTCCTTTTATCGAAAATGAACTCTATCCCTTCACTTACTTGTGAGACCAGGAAGACAGCAAGGAAGTTCCAGTAACAGTAAGACTCTGGTTCTGAAGTCACCTCTGAACCACAAGGTAGGCCTGACCCAAGTGGTATAAAAGAGAATCATTGGCCATAACCTTTGCTTCTTTGCCTACATGGCCTGGCAACGGAGGCCTGTTTGCTGTCTATGGCAAATGTGTCCTGTTCTGTAAACTTTCCTCTCCCTAAATCTTTCTCTTCCTCAAATACACTTAGTTTTATGCTTGCCGTTCTTTGGGGTGTCTGGTCATTCTTTGACCAGGAGCATTTCAAGAACCAAGGATCCAGGCAACTGCTTAAAACCCCAACATTTTAGAAGATGGGCAGCTAAACCCAACAAAACTATAAGGACCACAGAGATGCCCTGTCAGCAAGTCAGGAAGGTAAGGAATATGACAGCCACCGTTAGAATGATTGAGTTCAGTAACCCATCGTGCTAATCCAAGGAAATTGGATTCCCAGGCAGCAACTCAGCACCCTCACTGCTGATTTGAGACTCATTTGCAAAAAAAAAAAAAAAAAAAAATTATCACACATTTCCATGGCCTTCAGTACCAGAAGAAACTGCCAAGACATCTAGAAATAATTTCCATCAAAGCTTTCAGATTTCAGGTATGTTTATTATTGGTGGGATCCAATTATATTCACAACCTCAGCTTCAAGGGACTCTAGAAATCATAGTCTATAACTTTCTTTCTTCTGTAATACAGTGAAACACACCACACAGAAATGGATGCTCAGTGTGTAAAAAGAAAATCAAAGTCCCAAGGTATCCCTCTAAGACTCTTCTTATGCAAAAAGAAAGGTAAAAACCTCAGGTCCCTGGGAAGAACTAGCCAAGATCGTCCATTGACCAAGTTCCTTGCTATCCTCCCGTAAGCAAGACATGCAGATTGTACTTACATGGAACGCCTAAAACTAAAGCCTATCCGATTTCACACGCGGAATGAGTCAGAAGTTTTTCTTACTGGTAATAGCACAGGGGATAACAAAATCAGACATTCCTCCACATTCTAACCAGGGTTATCTACATAAGTGATGCCGCCTTCACTCTCTTATTTTATGCAAAATGTAGATTTCCCGGGCCTCAGGAGAATGTGCCCACTTTGCCTCATCAGCCTCCTTTTTCCTTCTCTATGAATGCCTTTAAAATGCTAAAGGCTCAACCTTCCCTTTGGAAAGACAGACACAGCTTGTCTGAGGTTCTTGTTTTTCCTGGTGCATCCTTAAAAATGTGCCTTAATAAAACTCCACTGATTCAGATTTTTGCCTTGTTTCCTCAGGTCAACAAGTGTCAACCATACACATTAAAAATAAAGAAAGAAATAATTAAGTTGAATAGGAGCCTATGCTGATGTGAGAAAGGCCATGGCAGGAAATGGGAACAGAATAAGGGGATATAAGTCAGACTAATGAACAGTGGGCAAGATTTTTAAAAAAAATGTTTAGAAGCAAAAATAAAACATATTATCTTTTGAATATCATGTAGGTTTGATGTTACGTGCAATAAAGGTAATAAAATATTCAGAAAACAATTTGGTAGTTCAAAACTAGAAGCCAAAAGTTGTCATTAGCAATCCAGGAGAATAGTAAAATTATTATGGTATTAAACTCATAGTATTAATTTAATATCTGAGACATAACGGAAAATAAATAAATGCTTATAGAATAAAATGATGCCAAATAATCCAGGAACAAAAAAATAAAGACTTTAGATGATACATTGTAATATAAGTAGAGTAATTTTTAAATTGAAGAATTTTGAGGGTTGGAGGTTCCAGCTCCCCAAACCCAATTTACCTGCTTCTAGTACTCAGCTGAGCTAGAAAGTTCAAACAAGGCAGGGCCATAAATGAAAGCAACAAAACAATGAATGAAAACAGAACATAAAAATGGAGCAGCCCAGGCAGCCTGAATGGAGAGCAAAAGTAACCTGTACAAGTTTCAGTGTAACAGAGAAATTCTATTTAAGAACAAAGGGAAAGTTTTAGGACACTTCCAAAGAGAGTTGGAAGAGGGTACTTCTCAGTTAGGAAAAGAGGTGAGATAGAGGCTCACAGGTGTTGCAGAGGTATAAATACCCTGTTTCCTCTCCCTTTGAAATTGGTTGCAAGTCTTTCATTGGCCTCTTTATGCCACTAGGTATTTTTGCCCTTTTTCTCTTGGTCATTGATTTAATAATCAGGTTTCCCCCATGCGCTCTGAAGCACCTTTCTTTGTGTTCCTTCTCTAAGACTAAATCAAATCTCCATGTACCTGAATATGTACAACTAGAAACAGTAACTAGTTTGAATGCCACCATCCGTAACAGAGCAGTTAATGGTAGTTCTAGTTTATTAATGAAAATAAAACTCACTGTTTCAAACATTTGTGTATGTTTCATCTCCCTGCCAGCCCCTAGTGAACTGCATCTACTCTTGGGATAATATATAAAATAAAATTAAAACTAAATCTAAATTAATTCTTTTTTACTAGTTAATATATTGTCTAGTAATTGGATGACATAAAACTATTTTCTTAGTCTAACTAGAATATGTGCTATAGCAGTAGTTTTTATATCTAAATCATCATGAACCTATACTACACATTTGTGTTAAAAGTTGAGTTCTGATTTTGATTTTAAAAAAAGATTATTCTACATCTTTCTGTTCTAAACACTGAAGTCCAATTTCTGACAGTAACTATGAGTACTGGTGGCTGATATGATTTGTGCTTGTCTCCGTTTCCTTGCCCCAAGGACAAAGCAGTATTTCTGCTTCAAAATGAATTATGCCACTTTTAGAGCAAAATGTGCACCTGCAGTTTGCATCACACCAATTTAAATACCATTGCATCCCTCCAGGTATAAAAAGTATCCGGGCATAGTGACTGCCCCAGGGACAGAGAGCGATGCTGGGTGAAGCATTCACATTTGCAACACAAAAAATTGTTTCCTGTCTCTTTCAATTTGCTCATAATAGGATAGCTCTGGTTTCACTTACTGAGTGTTAAACTGTTGTTAGGTAACAGTATGAATGGGACTATTTAGGCTGAAACAAAAGTAAATGTTTTTTTATTTCTACAAAAACGATCTGAATATCTACAAGATCCCTCACTGGAAAGGAGGTCACTAAGCCATTTGACTTTCTGCTATGTCGCAGTCCAAACTGTGATTAGGACTGTCCTAAATGCCGTGTAAGTTGTTCGTTGCACAAAGACCTCACGCAGAGAGGATGAGTAAGGTCTAGAAGCTCACCTGGGCTCCGTTTGTCAAGCATTACACCCTGTTGATTTGGAGGGAGTGGCATACATATATAACTGTTCTGTAAAGAGGTGGGGGAGGAGGACTGTAAACTAACTGTGGCCCTGTCAGTGAGACATGAATGAGACGTCAACATTGACCAGCAATATAAATGAATCGCTTTTTTTCAGTATGTGCTGAACACTCTCTGAGGACCTGTTATGATACAACTTTTCTCCTAGAATTTGGTGGTACAAAATTAAATAGCATTCAGAATGTCTTCTAGCCTACTTATATCCAGTTTAAATTTCAGTGTGTTCTGCAGAATATCCAGTGAAGAAACTAATATCTAAATTGTCAAACTGTGTTCTGTTCAGAATAGCACAGGAACCATGCAGCTCTGCTGGTACAAAAGAGAGAGAGAGAGAGAGAGAGAGAGAGAGAGATGAGACAATTATAAACCTCATGGCATACCGGAGGAATAACCAGTCAAGGTAGTTTTCTGTCTAGAACTCTGTAAGATAAAGATAATTTTATAACTTCGACCAAAGTCTAAGAAAGAATTATTAACATCAGTTAAGGCTGCGTTATTTTCCTTTTATCTCCTTCTTTTCTTTTCTTTCTTTCTTTTTTTTTTTTTCTTTTTTCATGGATGATAGAAAGAAGTGGATATGTGTAAACCAAATGAATCAGCCTTGTGTCTTTCTATGGCATTTGGGCATTTGGGAGAGGGCAAATTGCTGTAAAAAACTTGGAAGAGTAGTAGGGTGGAAAGCTTAAAGTTTTTGCTCAGGGAGTTTTTCCTGAAAAACTATTTCAGGGGTTAGATTTGCTAGCAATTCTAAACTAAGCTGTGACACTGATGGAGCCTTTGGGGAAAAGCTACTTTTTTATG
The DNA here is from genome assembly GCA_963573935.1 of Arctocebus calabarensis. Lineage (NCBI taxonomy): Eukaryota > Metazoa > Chordata > Mammalia > Primates > Lorisidae > Arctocebus > Arctocebus calabarensis. The sequence continues at coordinate 6,823 of CAUYON010184701.1, forward strand.
GTGGTCAATTCATATTTGTAATTGTAGTCAGAACATTTTAACATGATCTCTGCCCTTCTAACAATTTTTTTTAACTGTATAATCCATCACTTTTAACTCTAAGCATAACGTTGTATAGCAGATCTCTAGAATTTATTCATCCTGCCTTGCTGAAACTTTTCAGGGAGGTGCTATTTAGCAACGTAACATTTTGGGAAACAAAAAATGATGAGGGCATGAGTGCATTAGTGCCAGTCCAGCCTTTGTGGGTGTGAATCTTAGCTCTCTGCCGCTGACAGGTCATGGAGATTACCCAGGCTTAGGACTGCTACTACCCCATTGGAAAAAGGAGATGCTGTCTATATGTATTCACGATTGTTACGAAAACTGAATGAGTTGACACATGTAAAAATAGCATGATGTCTGTGCACTAGTATTTCTACTAATATTACTTCCTGAGCACCTACATGCCACAGTGTTCTTGCATTTGGCTTTCAAAATCTAAAATTCAGAATATAAGAGACAAAAGAGCTCAATAATAGGCAGAATTTTCAAGGATAAAAAAATGATTAGGAAGAGGGTGGCTCCTGTGGCTCAAAGGAATAGGCCCCATAGGCTGGAGGTGGTGGGTTCAAACCCAGCCCCAGACAAAAATTGCAAAAAAAAAAAAAAAAAGTGATTAGGAAGAAATTAGGGTTCTATTAGAGTGAATTTGGGAGTGAGGAAAGGGTTGGCTACAAAGGGGAAGCATGAGTACATTTTGGAGGACGATGGTCACTTGTCTGACTGTGGCCGTGGTTACACAACTTTAGGTATGTGTGTAAACTATATAATTACAAACTCAAGGGTGAATTTTACTGTAAAAATAAAAGTACCCTGCACCTACAGCAAACTATACCAGTAAAGAAAATGAACAAAAGATGAGGGGTAATCTGTAGGAGCAAGATTATTCCTTATATAACACAGGGGGAAGGATGACTTGATGTCATTAAAACCTATGGCTCCCCATAGGAACAAAGATGGGTGTTGGGAAGGGCAGAAGAACACCCTTGTGAAGAACACCTTTTTCATGAAGAAAATTTTCAAGAATTTGTTTTCTCATTTGTTGCTTAGATTTTTTTTTTTATGTTTTCTTTTTCTTTATATAAGGGGTACAAGTGTTTTTTTGTTACATGGATAAATTATGTAATGCTGAAGTCACAGATTATAGTGTATTCATCACCAGAATACTGAACACTGTACCTGATAGTTAATGTTTTGGCCCTAGCTCTCCTCCCACCCTCTCCCCTTCTTCATTCCCAATGTCCATTACACCACTTTATGACCATATATGTCCATCATTGAGCTCCTACTTGAAAGTGAAAACATGTGATATTTGTTTTTTCATTACTGAGATACTTTAACTAGGTTAATGCTTTCTAGTTCCATATATGTTGTTGCAAAAGACATTACTTCATTCCTTTTTTTATGATTAATACTTCATAGGGTGTGTGTGTATACATACTAAATTTTCTTTATTCACTCTTCAGCTGATAACATACTTATTCCATATCTTTGCAGTTGAGAACTGATGCACTAACCATTGGGTTAGGTATCTTTTTGATATAACAACTTCATTTGTTGTGGATAGATACTCAGTAATTGGGTTGCTAGGGGGAATGGCTAGGTCTACTTTTAGTTCTTTGAAGAATCATCACTCTGTTTTCCATAGGAGCTTCCCTTTTTTTTTTTGCAGTTTTTGGCCGGGGCTGGGTTTGAACCCACCACCCCTGGCATATGGGGCCGGCGCCCTACTCCTTTGAGCCACAGGTGCCACCCAGGAGTTTCTCTTTTCATCACATCTGTGTCAATATCTATTGTTGTTTGACTTATTAATAATAGCCATTCTGACACCAGTAAGGTTGTATTTCACTGTGGCTTCAATTTACATTTCCTTGATGATTAGTGATGTTGAGTGTATTTTCATATGTTTCTTGTCCATTTTGTATGTTGTCTTATGAAAAAAGATATTCTTGTCTTTTGCACACTTTTTGATAGGGTTATTTGTTTGTTCTTGCTGATTGGTTTGAGTTCTTTGTAGAATCTAGTAGTCTTTGTCATAAATATATTTTGCAAAGTTTTCTCCTGTTTGGGATCCTTAGACATATGTTCTTTACCTAAGCCAAAGTCCAGAAGAGTTTCTCCTGTGCTTTTTCTAGGATGTTTGTGGTTTCAGGTCATATATTTAATCCAACCTGAGTTAATTTTTGTTATTGGTAAAAGACAGGAATCCAATTTCACTATTTCGCATGTGGCTATCCAATTTTCCCAGTGCCATTTATTGAATAGAGTGTCTTCTCCCCAGTGCCTATTTTTGTCTGCTTTGTTGAAAATCAGTTAGTTGTAGCTATATGGTTTTATTGCTGGTTTCTCTATTTTTTTTTCCATTGATCTTTGTATCTGCCTTTATACCAGTACCATGCTGTTTTGGTTACTATAGGCTGGTAGAGTAATTTGAAGTTAGGTAATATCATGATCTCAGTTGGTTCTTTTTATTCAGGATTGCTTTGGCTATTAGGGCTCTTTTTTTTTTTTTGAGACAGAGCCTCAAACTGTCACCCTGGGTAGAGTGCTGTGGCATTACAGCTCACAGCAACCTCCAACTCCTGGGCTCAAGCGAAGTCTCTTGCCTCCACTTCCCAAGTAGCTGGGACTACAGGCACCTGCCACAACGCCCGGCTATTTTTTGGTTGCAGCCGCCGTTGTTTGGCGGCCCAGGCTGGATTCGAACCCGCCAGCTCAGGTGTATGTAGCTGGCGCCTTAGCTCATTGAGCCACGGCTCTTTTTTTTAAATTGCATATAAAATTAAGGATTTATCCTATTCTATGAAAAATGACATTGGTATTTTGATGGTAATTACATTGAATCTGAACATAACATTTTAGACATTTTATCAGTATTGATTGTTTTGAATGAAAGAGCATGAGATATTTTTCTGTTTGTGGCATCTATGCAGTGCTCCTTATAGAGATCTTTCACCTTCTTGGTTAAATATATTCCTAGGTATATTATTTTCTTTGCAGATATTGTACATAATACTGAATTCTTCATTTGGCTCTCAGCTTGACTCAATCCCATGACTAAGCTGTGTGGGGTCCAAGTCTTCGGTGAAAAGTGGCAGCCAGTTCTGCCTAACACCTAAAAGAGCAGAAGTGTCAGTTTTGGGTCTGCTTTAGATTTTTTCCACGGTGGAAGTGTCATTTTTGGGTCTACTTTAGATTTTTTCCGCAGTGGATTTGAGGAGCTGCAATGGCTTTAAAATGGCTCCAAAGTCCAAGTGAATTCAGAGTAAGTGGAATCTTAACCTAAAGCATCAAAACTAGTCTAGTTATTGTTTGATATTTACTGACATTAAAAAGAATGAAACTATCAGTTATAACACTACATATTGTTTATCATGAACACAATTGGCTTCTTGTCGTAGGAATATTTCCATTGCTTCTGGTAGCTATGAGAGGGTTTTAAGTATTCAGATAACAATAAAAAGACTTTGCGTAGAAGGGGCAAAACTTTGGAAATGACATTCATTTCTTATATCAGACACTGTAAGTCTTTATTCTAATTCTTTTCCTGTGAAAGTTACAATTTTATGTATAGGAGACTCTTTCAAAATGCAGGTGCAAAGGTCTCTAAGTACGTGACCAAATAAAAGCTAGAACCACTAGTAGGCATTAAGAGAAAACAGTGCAGGGCTCTGTGTCAATGCTGAACTTGAAAACAGTGTGTGGGTAACATAGTTAATAGCTATTTATTGGGTTGTGTGACTTCACAGCAGTCATACCAGCCCTGATACCATGCCTTGATGTTAATCCCTCAGGGAAGCCATAACCAGAAGCTCTGGGACACCCATAAGTTATCTGGAGTCTTCTACAGGTCTATAAAATAGCAAGAATGTTTTTAAGACTCTGCATCTTCCTGTGTTGCCCAAGATGCAGCGTGATGACTATTCACAAGTGCTATCATAGTGCACTACAGCTTCACATCCCTGGGCTACAGTAATCCTTCTGCCTCAGCCACCCAAGTAGGTGGGACTCCAGGCATGCACCACGACAGCCAGCTTGAGAATATTTTTTTAAGTGACCAAAATGATCTCCCCTACATGTATTCCTCAGAGATTACTGCTGCCAAAGGAAATGCATGCCTTTCAATAGCCCTTTTGCATGGAAGTAACTTCTGAAGGTTGAAGATAACAGAAAACAGAAAGAAAGAAATTTGAAAAATTAGATAGTTTAGTGATTGCTCTCTAAAATAGCTGAACATTCATTTTGAGTTTTCCTAATCATGATCATTGTTAAGAACTTGACTGATAGGGTGGCGCCTATAGCTCAGTGGATAGGGCACATGCATGAGGCTGTCAGGTTCAAACCTAGCCTAGGCCAGCTAAAACAACAGTGACAGCTGCAACAATGTGGCAGGTGCCTGTAGTCCCAAATACTTGGGAGACTGACGCAGGAGAATTGCCTAAGCCCAGGAGTTTGATGTTGCTGTGAGCTGTGATGCTACTGCACTCTACCCAGGGTAACAGCTTGAGTCTCTGTCTCAAAAGGAAAAAAAAAAAAAAAAAAAAAAAAGAACTTGACTGATAGTCAACAATGCTTTTGGGAGAGGGAACTGTCAAAATTGTATAATACCCAAATATTCAAATATGCCTATATGAACATATATGTTTATTATGATATATATGTAGTATGCTTACTATTTTTTAAACAATTACCTTCTTGACATTTGCAAATATATCCATTGCTGAGATCTTCACAGTTTGCACCATGTAGACATGGTGATGAAGAGCACTCATTTATATTCATTTCACAAAATTGACCAGAAAATCCAGGAAGACATCTAAAAAAGAAAATTAAAAAAATATATTTGTGGGTATATTACGCACAGGAACAATATTACCTTTCACCTTGGGATTCTGTCCTTCCAATGTGTTTTCAGAGTTCCAACATCATGGAACTGGGAGCTTGCCTTGGGGGATAAAATTGGTTGAATTGTGGCCCCAATAGAATATGTGCAAATCCTAACACTCAGCACTTGTGGATGTAACTTTATTTGGAAAAAATAACTTTGCAGATGTAACTAAGTATCTTTTTTATTGTTGCAGTTTGGACTGGGCAGGTTTGAACCCACCATCCTTGGTATATGTGGCTGGCGCCCTATCCACACAGGCGCCACTTAAGTTGAGGTCGTCCTGGATTAATAAAGTGGTCCCTGACATAGAGACACACAAGGGAGAAGCAGGGAGCCATGTGAAGCTGGAGAAGGAGACTAATGTCACGCAGCCTTGAAACAAGGGTACCTGGAGCCTGCAGGTCCTGTAAGAGGGAGGGTAGATTCTTCCTCAGCCCCTTCACAAATGTCCCCTTGATTTTAGACTTCTCATCTCCATGACTATGAACAAATGAATTTCTGTTACTTGAAACTACCAGGCTTGTGGTAATTTATGTTAATCTTAGGAAACTAATATAGGAAATAATAGTCATGTGTGTATCTGCTCAAATCCAAGTGAACAACTTGAAAAGGAAGAAAACAAAGAATAGAAAAATTGGGGTCACTTCATGAAAGGTATATTCCATAATTAGAAGAAGAAATATGGAAAGAGGGGGCAGCACCTGTGGCTCAAAGAAGTAGGATGCCGGCCCCATATGCCGGAGGTGGTGGGTTCAAACCCAGCCCCTGGCCAAAAACTGCAAAAAAAAAAAAAAAAGAAAGAAAAAGAAATATGGAAAGAGGTAACTGGGGGACTAGGTCAGAGGCTTTGGGTCTCCACAACTGTAGCAAATCTATTTCAGTTGCTTCAAGTTTCAAATTTGTGATAATTTGTTATGTTATTCCTATGGAACTAATGCAAGAAATGATATTAATGTGTATGTCTTCTCAAACCCAAGAGAATAGTTTGAAAAAAACAGATGTGTGTAGGAGGCTCTTAGAATAGAGAACTTGAGGGCATTTCGTAAAAGATAAGCTCCATAATTGGATGAAGAAATATGGAAAGAGTCAATAGATCATTGTACTTCTTTTTTTTTGTTATTTTAGAGGAATAACTTTGTATAAAATAACTAGATGCCACTTGTCAAGCTATGCTTCAATAACTGAAAGAGGATCCACAAACATTGATGGAAGTGCAATGTTCACAAGTAATAGTTTCATATTTACCAGGTGCTTACAAGAAAGCACACCTTGAATGTTAAGAATATAAAGCAGGGCAGCGTCTGTGGCTCAAAGGAGTAGGGCACCGGCCCCATATACTGGAGGTAATGGGTTTGAACCTGGCCCTGGCCAAAAACTGCAAAATAAATAAATAAATAAATAAAGCAAAGTAAAACTTTCTGTCTGCCTTCAATAAGCACCCATGATAGTTGGGCAAATAGACAAATACCAAACACAATAATATGATAAGTGCTGTAATCAGCATAGAGAGATGCATTCCTACTATGGCAAAGGGTATGTACAAGAGTGAGAACAAGAGAGTGTGGGTTAATCCAGAAATTAAAAGTAGTTTTTCATGTCTTAAAAGTAATGTATGTGTGCACAGTTTTGGGGTGATGCTGGTGAGAAAGGCTACATTAATAAACAAGGATTAGATTATTATATATTAATAGACTATAATTTTATGCAAGCCAGTATTTACTAAAATTTATAATAAGTCACTTTATCAAGGTCACGGGACTATTGCAAAGGCAGAATTTAAAACCAGCAAGTGTAATTCCTTTCTATACAACCTGTGCTCATAAGCTGGCCAAATTTAGCCACTGTTTTATTTTCAGACAGACTCACAGACACTCAGGCGATGTAAAAACTGTATTCTGTGTTTCACTGCAACTGTTTTTTACCCAACCCAAGTTAGGCAGCTATGAATATTAAATCATGCTGAATGTTAGGGACCCCACTCTTCTGGACCCCACTGGACCTACTCAATAAATAAGAAGACAGTTTTAATTGTGTATGGATTTATAGATGGACTCATTTTGCCCTATCCATATTGAACTCCCACTGAGACCATAAACTTCCTCTGATTTGTATAACAAAGAAAAACCCATGACCCTTTGTTTTGCAGAAGAATTCGTCACTGATGTTCCCTTGCATTCAAAAGAAACAAGCTCAGGGCTCATTTTGTTAATAATTGAGTGTCTTTCTTTTGATATCACAAAGTGTTCTTCAAAAATACATCATATTTTAGATATTTGCTAACATTATATGAAATGCTCATTTTTCTACATTTTTGTCCACCAACAATATTAATATGTTTAAAATTTTCACTGAAAGAAAAAAACTATATACCTTATAGTGTTTTTTTAAGGAGCTAATTTTTAAACAAAAGGATGTAATAAACTTTTTATTTTAGAATAATTTTAGATTTATAGAAAAGGTGGGAGTGTAGTACAGAAAGTTTCCATGTGCCCCATACCCAGATTCCCTTATTATTAATATCTTACATTAATATGGTACATTTGTCATGACTAATGACACAATACAGATG
>CAUYON010184703.1:0-17085 GCA_963573935.1 Arctocebus calabarensis
AAAAAAAAAAAAAAATACTGTATACTTTATGTAAGTAGGCAGCACCGATACCGAAAATATCCCCAAGCTCAGTAAGAAGAGTGATGCAAGTGGACTGGATGTAGTTTCTCTTGGTGATATCAGGATGTCAGTGGCACTTGAAATAAAGTCACTGATCACATCTCACATCTCAGGGGACAAGCACAAGCAGCTCTTTCCTTATCTGGCCCGAGACAGCTGTGGGCGTTTAATTCTGGAAATGAAATGAAAAGGGTGCCTTCCACTTCAAAAGACAAGATTTGTACATCTACCTGTGTCATTAAGTCCACAGAGCTTGGTGGTGTATGAGGGGGGTGATGTGGCAGGGCAGGGAGGGCTGCCATGTAGGTGGTCTGTGCTGTTGGGGGGTGAGGGGTGCTGAAGGCAGTGAGGGACTGTCATCCTGCCAGCAGTACTGCTGGGCTTCGGGACCTCCAGCCATGACTCCAGGCTCCTGGTCAGGAACTTGAGAGGCAAGACCATCAGGTGCCAGCTGAACTTTTAGCAGACTTGCAGGGAGGCTCCTTTGAATAGCAAAGGAAGTGGGGTGCATATCTACTCCTGACTTGAGATAATGTTGGCAATGACCGGAAGACCAGTGTAAGTTTCTCTCTTGCTTGTTAGGAGCATGAAGAGTACCTCACTAAAGGGCCAAGTAAGCACATTCTTAATGTAGGTGTAGAAGAGGAAAAGCAAATGCCTTTGGTCTGCCTGTGCCAGTGGAACCCCTACATGAGAGGCTCTCAAGCTACCAGGGGCGAGACTGTGTCTTCTTTGCAGGAGTGCAGCCCAGGGCAGGGATAAGGCTGGGTTTCTCCATTATTTCTACACGGGAATAATAATGCTGAAATGGACTTGACAGGCAGACAGGAAGGAGACAAGATATTAGGTCTGGACAGCCACAGAGGAGTCGGCTGCATGTGGGAGGTATCTGATAGGTAAGTGAAAAGGAAGGAACCAGCTCGTAGGTGTCCAAGAACTGCCTGGAGTACAGGCAGGTTGTATGTACATGAGCCTCAGCGATTTTAGCTCCAGATTCCTCCTACCTTTTTTTTTCTATCACTAGTCCTTGGGAAATGCCGTATCCTGATGGTAACTTAGGTCCTTGTAATCGGGATAGATGGACATCATGTGGAGTGGTCATCCCTGGGGCCTGTGGAAATAAAGAAGGCCCAATGAATGAGAAAAGCAAAGGCTACTTACTCTGACCTTGCTACTGCAGGGGAGGCAGCCACCATCTCTTGTGTTTGGCGGCGACTGGAAGGCAAGAAGAGGACTGGGAACGCTGAATGGTGGGCAGAGGGAAGGCTTCAGGTGTGCCCTGACTGGGGGCAGCTGGCGTAGGGAGGTTGTAGGGGACTGATGAGAATCCGATGGGGATTGTTAGGGGGGCAGATCTGGGTGTCTCGGGTTGGTCCTAAGTCAGACCAACAATCAGGAAAGCTGTCGGTTCTGGCCATTTGGGGCTAGCTGTTACAGAAGTTATTTGGCTTCCTAGATTGTCACTAGGGATAGTAATTCAGCTTTCTGCAAGTGTGACTTCTTTTTTTTTTGAGACAGAGCCTCAAGCTGTCACCCTGGATGGAGTGCCGTGGCATCATGGCTCACAGCAACCTCCAATTCCTGAGCTCAAGCGAGTCTCCTGCCTCCCCCTCCCAAGTAGCTGGGACTACAGGCGCCCGCCACAATGCCTGGCCATTTATTGGTTGCAGCCGTCATTGTTGTTTGGCAGGCCCGGGCTGGATTTGAACCCACCAGCTCAGGTGTACGTGGCTTGCGCCTCAGCCCATTGAGCCACAGGCGCCGAGCCGCAAGTGTGACTTCTAATGGGCTGGCTTCCTCAGGTGTTTTTATTGTAGATAAAGGTGTTGATTTCCTGGGCAGGTTGCCGCAATGGAAACTGCAAGATTTGTTACGGATGTTAAGTAGGGCCGAATAGCCACCAGGTGCTACATAGTACAGCAACTTCACATTAAAAATGTAGAAGACACTTGCAAAGAAATTTCCCTTCTCATGATTGCCGGTGGCCCTGGTTCCTCTTGGACACCTGGGTCAGTGAACGGGTACCACATCCTTCAAATGGACACAGAAGACATCTGGCTTACAAATGGAGAGTGAGGGCAGCTAATAAGAACCCACTCACTCAGTTTCTAGGAGAAAACACCAGAGTCAGCTAAAATGCTCACATCTTAGGAATGAGTAAACCGAGGGAGGAAAAAAAAAGAGTCCTATGAAAAGTTTTTGTTATTTGCAGGAAGGATATTATAACACAGAATAGGTGGAGGAAAAATGTCTTTGAAAAAGACTTATTGCAGGAAACAAAAGATTTCAGGTACTGTCTCTATTGTTCTTTAAATAAAAGCCAAGAAAATGTGGTTTCTAGGAAATGGAAAAAAAAATGAGCTAATAAGATAAAAGACCGAAATAAAGATGGAATTGCCTATTGTCAGACATAAATCAAAAAGGAAGGAAGGTGAAATAAAAAGGAAAGAATGCTTTGAAATGAAATGCTGGTGGTGATAGTTCCACAGAATTTAAGCATATTTTCAAAGTGGGGATTCTGTGGGAAAACCTAGGTTAAAGGAAATAGTAGAATGGTTGACAGTGTGAGGGATTTATTACACGCAGAACTAATTCTGATGGACACGCTGGAAAAGTTTGAGAAAGAAACAGAAAGAAGTTGAGTCAGGGCATGGAAACCTCGAGTGGGTGATGACGAAAATACTAGAATAGATAGATAGTCAGAGGGTCCTATACGTCATGTATCACGTGGGTGAGGCAAGGTGAGCCTGGCTGGTGTGTGTGCTACCATTGTCAGGGGACAACTGAAAACAGAGCAACTTAGAAAGGCTGCAAATAAGGCAGGCTTGCATAGGGAGACAAAAAGAAACCAGGGATTGCAGTATTGACAGAGACAATGAATACAAGGTAAGAGCACGTTGAAGTTCTTTTAGACCAGTGGTTCTCAACCTGTGGGAAAGGGCCACGGCATTAGGAAGGTTGAGAACCACTGTTTTAGACGTTCAAGGAAAAAGATGAGTCCCATGTTTAATACCCAGCTCTGACCAGCTGAAGTTAACAAAGGAATTTATTGATTTATGCCATCGAATCAAAGAAAGAAGAGAGATTGAGCTGGCCTTGCCTGAATCTAAGGACCCCAGGACAGTTCAAGTGCTTTTTATTTCTGGTTTTTCCATTTCCATTTTTCTGGGTGTTGCCTTTGTTTTATTCTCCACATGGAAAAGAGCATGGATCTTGGCAACTTGAGGATCACATCCTTCTAGCTTGTGCCTGGATAGGGAAAGGAAGCAGACAGACTTGCTAGCTTTTACTAGAAAAAGCCTGGGAAAGAACTCTTATTGGCTTGGCTGGGTCCCATGTAAATTCTGGTCCACTTGCTGTCGCAAGGTTGCTGAAGCACTATGATTGGCTCAGCTTCCCCTATGTGTACCCGGTAGTTAAAGTTACTAGGTCTCTTAGCAAAAAGGGGTCTGGAAGAGAGTTGCCAGACATATTTATAAAAAATAACCACTACCATAAATAAAAAATTCAACACATTATTAACAATAGAGCAACTCTAAAATGGATATACCATATCTACTTCAATAAAGACAAAATGAGTAATCGAAAAATGGACGTAGTTCAGTGGCTAGGGTGCCGGCCACATACACCGAGGCTGGTGGGTTCAAACCCAGCCCCCGCCAGCTAAAACAGCAATTGACAACTGCAACAAAAAAATAGCCGGGAGTTGTGGCAGGCACCTTGTAGTCCTAGCTACTTGGGAGGCTGAGGCAAGGGAATAGCTTATGCCAAAGAAGTTTGAGGTTGCTGTGATCTGTGATGCCATAGCACTCTACTAAAGGTGAGATAGTGAAACTGTCTCAAAAACAAAAAAAGTAAGAAAAAGAAAAAGAAAAAAATGGACTCAAACACAGATACCATGGTGAACAAAAGCTATTAGGAGAATATTGTGCATACTCCTATGCTATTATGTTTTAAAATATGATTGAATTTTTTTTTTTGAGACAAAGTCTCACTATGTCACCCTCGGTAGAGTACTGTGGTGTCACAGCTCACAGCAACCTCAAACCCTTGGGCTTGAGGCAAGTGATTCTCTTGCCTCAGCCTCCCAAGTAGCTGGGACTACAGGTGCCCGCCACAGCACCTGGCTATTTTTGTTTGTTTGTTTTTGTCATTGTTGTTTAGCTGGCCGAGGTGAGGCTCATACCCACCAACCTCGGTGCATGTTGTTGACGCCGTAACCACTGTGCTACAGGTGCCAAGTCAAATTTTTTCAGAAGATAATATAAATTATCAAAGTATGTTTAAGAAGATTCTTTTGGCTCGGTGCCTGTGGCTCAGGGGCTAGGGTGCCAGCCGTGTACACTGGAGCTGGCTGGTTTGAATCCAGCCCAGACCTGCCAAACAATAATCGACAACTACAACCAAAAAATAGCCAGGTGTTGTGGCGGGCACCTGTAGTCCCAGCTACTTGGGAGGCTGAGGCAAGAGAATCGCCTAAGCCCAAGAGTTTGAGGTTGCTGTGAGCTGTGATGCTACAGCACTGTATTGAGGGTGACATAGTGAGACTCTGTGCCAAAAAAAAAAAAAAAAGAAGATTCTTTCATAGAGAAGTTTTCTTAAGAAAACTCTTATTTTTAAAACTCTTTAAAAACTCTTAATTCAAATAAGAGAATTCCCATGACATATGAATTGTGGATAGCAGAGGATTTCACTTCACAAAACTATCATGACAGAAAAAGAGAACCAAACATCCTCCAAACAAACAGAACTTGTAGACTAATTTAATGAATAAACATGATACAAAAATGTTATGTAGATAGGTTTAGAATGTGTTGCTTGCTAAATAGTTCTTTTTTTTTTTTTTGTAGAGACAGAGTCTCACTTTCTCGCCCTGGGTAGAGTGCCGTGATGTCACACAGCTCACAGCAACCTCCAACTCCTGGGCTTAGGCGATTCTCTTGCCTCAGCCTCCTGAGTAGCTGGGACTACAGGTGCCCGCCACAACACCTGGCTATTTTCTGTTTTTTGCAGTTTGGTCAAGGCCGGGTTTGAACCCGCCACCTTTGGTATATGGGGCCAGTGCCCTACTCGATAAGTCACAGGCACCGCCCTAAGTAGAATACATTTTTAATAAAATCTAGGAGTATATTTATTTATTTATTTATTTTTTTGAGACAGAGCCTCAAGCTGTCACCCTGGATAGAGTCCTGTGGCATCACAGGTCACAGCAACCTCCAATTCCTGGGCTCAAGCGAGTCTCCTGCCTCCACCTCCCAAGCAGCTGGGACTACAGGCGTCCACCACAATGCCCGGCCATTTTTTGGTTGCAGCCGTCAACCTCCCAAGCAGCTGGGACTACAGGTGCCCGCCACAATGCCCGGCCGTTTTTTGGTTGCAGCCGTCATTGTTGTTTGGCGGCCCGGGCTGGATTTGAACCACCAGCTCAGGGGTACGTGACTGGTGGCCTAGCCCATTGAGCCACAGGCACCGAGCCTAGGAGTATATTTAAAGATGAAACACCATGCTTAGGTAGAATTTATTCCAGGAATGTTGATATTGTTCAATATAAGATGGTCTATTAGTACATATTATTATCACATCAGTAGGTCAAAGGCAGCAGAAGTGAACATGTTATAGTTCACATGTAACTTTCTTGCCCATGCTTAAAACGCAGCCATGGTTTCTTGCTGCTTTTACTCTAAAGACGAAACTCCTTAGTACACAAGGCTGTCAACACTGAGCCCTTCCTCTCTCCAGGCTCCTCTCCCCTGGGCTCGGCCTGAAGTTCTGTGTTTCAGACTCATTGGCCTGTTCAGTTCTTCCTGTGCACCATACTTCCTCCATCACAGGGGCTTTGCCTATACTGTTCCCCTGCCTGCAACACTCTTCCCTCCCTTTTCAACTTAGTTAATGCCTCCTCTCCCTTCAGAACTAAGATTACTTACTCATTGTTTCCTTAAGGAATGTTTCCTTACCTCTCCAGTCATTCAAGTCCTACTCCTGTGCTTCTTAAACTGCAACGTGTGCATGAAGCATCCTAAGATAAAGATACCAATTTGGAAGGTCTAGGAGGATTGGACATTCTGCATTTCTTTTTTTCTTTTCTTTTTTTTTTTTTTTTTAAGACAAAATCTCACTATGTTGCCCTTGGTAGAGCGCTGTGGCATCACAGCTCATAGCAACCCCAACTCTTGGGCTTAGGCAATTCTCTTGCTTCAGCCTCCCAAGTAACTGGGATTACAGGCATCTGCCACAACACCCAGCTATTTTCTGTTGTTGTTGTAGTTGTCATTGTTTAGTTGGCCTGGGCTGAGTTTGAACCTGCCAACCCCAGTGTATGTGGCTGGCGCCCTACTCACTGAGCTCTGGGCACCGCCGGACATTCTGTGTTTCTAACAAGCTCCCACGTGAAGCGCCCATGATTCTGGTCCCTGGACCATTAAATATTGTAACTTGTTTTTTCCTGGCACTAGTTATAGTTACACTTTTACGTTCCTTATGGGACTATTTGATTAAATCTATGTCCTCCACTGGACTCTAGTAAGCCTCAGGTAGGCAGGGACCATACCCGTTTTGCTCATGGTTGTATTCAGCACCCAGCCTAGGGCCTGGCAAAGAGCATGTGTTCAAAGTGTTCTTCTTGAATAAAAGAAGAAACGGGAAAAATTATATCATTATCTAGAGATATATTAAGAAGTAATTTTATTTTTATTTTTTGAGACCAAGTCTCATTTTATCACCCTTGGTAGAGTGCTGTGGTGTTGTAGCTCACAGCAACTTTAAACTCTTGGGCTCAAGTGATTCTCTTGCCTCATCCTCCCAAGTAACTTGCATTACAGGTGCCTGCCACAGCAGCCTGGCTATTTTTAGAGATGGGGTCTCAGTCTGGCTCAGGCTGGTCTCAAACTTCTGAACGTAGGTAATCCACTCACCTCAGCCTCCCAGTGGGCTAGGATTAAAAGGGTGAGCCACCGTGCCTGGCCTAAGAAGTCATTTTATAAAATTTTTTTTTTTTTTTTTTTTTTTGTGAAACAACCTAATCAATTAAGGATCAAAAGTTTTCCATGAATATGATAAAGAATATCTACTTCAAATATTAAAACATATTATGAAGTGGGGAGCACCAAGCAAAATGAAACAGAATAAAGGTCCAGAAATAGACCAAGGAATATCAAAGAATTTAATGAAAGTCAAAAGGAAATGTTGCCTTGAAGAAAAATAAAAAAATTTAATAAAAGATAAAGATGCTTCAGATCACTGGGGAAAAAGAGGAGTAGTTCAATAAACAGGCTAGCCATTTGGGGACACAGTGATTCTACAATTCATGTCAAAATAAACTCCAGATTTTAATTTTAAAAATAAAACAAAAAGTCCTAGAAGAAACAGAGGCAAACAATTTTTATAATCTTTAGTAGAATTGTTTTAAGTAGGACATAAAAATGAGAAATAAAAAAGAAAAGGTAAATATTAAAGGTAAAACAATTAAAAACCCTTGTTTCTCACACACTGGGAAAACATTTACAACATATATATCAGATAAAAGGTGTATATTATTAATAAGGTGTTCCTACCAATTTAAAAAAAAGGCAATTAATTGAAAAGTGGGCAAGACAAGCCAGTGGCTCATGCTTGTAATCCTAGAAGTTTGGGAGGATGGGTCACTTGGAAGCAGGAGTTTCAGATCATCTAAGTAACATAGTGAGACCACTGTCTCTACAAAAAATAAAAAAAATTATCTGGGTCTGGGTGTGGTCAGGGGCACCTGTAGTCCCAGATACTTTGGAGGCTGAGGCAGGAGGCTCACTTGAGCCCAGGAGTTTGAGGTTGCTGTGAGCTATGATGATGCCAAGACATTCTAGAGCTTGGACAACAGAATGAGACCCTGTCTCAAAAACACAAACAAAAACAAAAAACCAAACAAACAAAAAAAGGAAAAGTAGGCAATTCACTGGGAAAAAAAAATATGAATGGCTAATAACCACATTGTTGGGGGGAGATTATGTCTCCCCACAAAGACCTTTTGAAGTCCCAGCCCTCAGAACCTTAGAATGTAACCTTTTTTGGAAATGGAATCAGTCTCCTTGGCTTACTTATAATCAAGGTAAAATGAAGTTGGGCCCTAATCCAATGTGACTATTGTCCTTGTATTATAAAATGAGGAATCTGGACAGAGGCAGACATGCACACAGGGAAGACAGCCATTTACAAGCCAAGGGACACCTAAGACCACCTGAACCTGGGAGTGAGGCCTGGAATAGGTCCTTCCCTGGCATGTTAATGGAGCATGGCCCACCGCCTTGCCGCTGAACTTTGGGCTTCTGGTTGCTGGGTCTGTAAGATAATTAGTTTCTGTTTTTTTAAGCTACTGAGTTTTTCACACTTTGTTAGTGACAACCCTGGGAAAGGAATACACATGTGCAATAACATTCTGCTCCACTGAAATTTAAGAAATAAAAAGCATAAGAAATTACTGTTCAACTACTGTTAGATATTAGGATAACACCATCTGTGGAGAGAGGTAAAAGGAACATTTACACAGTGGTGGCAGAGAGGTCCATGGTATGACTAGTCTGTAGAGCAAAACCATTAACAATGAATATCACAAGCCACAAATACACAAAACTCCCTTGACCCAACAATTCCTCTTCAAGGAGGAACCCAGGGAAATAAAGACATGTTTGGAGAAATATATGAACTAACATGTTTAGTATAATATTTATAATATTCTGTATTTGAAAGCTGCTAAATGAAACAACAGGAAACAGATTCAATAACTTACAAAAGCACGACACAGTGGAGTAACCTGCAGATGTAAAGCCTGACATTGTGGGAGTATTCTTTTTTTTTTTGACACAGAACGATGTATGTTTTATTTTGATTGAGTGAAAAAAAACCCCTGAAAAACAGAAGAGTCCGTGCATATGAAGCTGGTTTTTTTTTTTTGGTGCAGTTTTTGGCCGGGACCAGGTTGGAACCCACCACCTCCAGTACATGGGAGGCCCCACTCCTTGAGCCACAGGCGCTGCCCTGAAGCTGTTTTTTTAAATAAGAAACAAACACATGAGGCCGGGCGCGGTGGCTTACGCCTGTAATCCCAGCACTCTAGGAGGCTGAGGTGGGTGGATTGCCTGAGCTCAGGAGTTCGAGACCAGCCTGACCCAGAGCGAGACCCCATCTCTAAAAATAGCCTGGCACTGTGGTGGGCACCCTTAGTCCCAGCTATGAGGGAAGCTGAGGCAAAAGGATTGCTTGAGCCCAAGAGTTAGAGGTTGCTGTGAGCTATGATGCTATGGCACTCTACCCAGGGTGACAAAGTGAGACTCTGTCTCAAAAAAAACAAAAAAGAAAAAAGAAAAGAAACAAGCACATACATATATATAGGCAGAGAAGAAAGTCTGAAGAGTCTCACCACAAAGTGTTAAGGGTTGTTTATACAAGTGAGGGGATTAGACGTGATTATAACTTTCTTCTGAATGATTGTATGGGGTTTCTACGTTTTCTCCAACAAATGTGTCTGTCTCCATTATATATCACAAAAAAGTCTCTCAAGTTAGAACATTCCATTCTAATTAATAAGGAAAAGAACAAGGATTGATCACTTTATGCAAAACTACAGCTCACTCCACAACACTTTTAAATTATTATTATTATTTTCATTTTTACTAACTGTCGGGTGCTTTATCCACAAACACTGAAGGCCATGTCCCTGCCAGGTATATTAGTTGGCTAAAAGGGCAGCATGGGCAGGCGGGCTGCTCTGCAGGGAGTGAACGTGGGGATTTGGTTTTCATCCTGACAGATTGGCCCAGCTGTACTCACAGCTCTGCCCACATTACCATAACGACAGCCTTGCCTCACCTGGTTCCTGAGCGGATGCATTCCTTCCTGCCTGGGTCACAGAATGCTACTCTGATTCTCCAGGGTGTGGGCCCAGTGCCTATTTGCCAAGGACCTGGGCTGAGTCACTCTGTCTTCGGCACTAACAATGTGATTGCTACAACTGGATTTGTTTTCTTCTTATCTAAGGAAAACACCTCCTACACTTCTCCTGCTGTCCTGCCCAGGGTGGTCACTGGGAAGCTGAACAGGGTTGTCCATCCCCTGTCCTTTACTTTGGGAAAGCAAGTGAGTCGGAGTACAGAGTGCGGACGGGGCACATTGGTGCTTTCACTTCTGCTCTGATGGGTCGCCAGGGTGTACAAAACAGTTCTCATAGAAAAGGCATCCTGGCGACTTGTGGAAGGTAGTTAGTGTTGAGGATCTGTTGTCAACCTCCCCATATATTTACATGTACACACACACACACACGCACGCACACACAAATGTTAAGAACTACAGTGCTCTACAATTGTTAGTTGTCTTCTTTTATTTTTTTTTTGAGACAGAGTCTCACTTTGGCACCCTTGGTAGAGTGCTGTGGAGTCATAGCTCACAGCAACCTTAAACTCTTGGGCTTAAGTGATCCTCTTGCCTCAGTCTCCCAAGTAGCTGGGACTAGAGGTGCCTGCCACAATGCCCAGCTATTTTTAGAGACACTTGCTCAGGCTGATGTGGAACTCCTGTGCTCAAGCAGTCCAGCCACCTCGGCTCTCAGAGTGCTAGGGTTACAGGTGTGAGCCACAGTGCCTGGCCTGTTAGTTATTTTCTTATCAGATATACTCCTCATTGGTGTTGGGAAGATGGGAAGAAATCAAAGACACTGGAGCAGCTTGTCCTCTTAAGGAGAGATTCATGACTAAAGCTTAAACATCTTCATGAGAGCAGAGCCTGTGTTGTGTTCTTTAGGGACTATTCAACATGCTGCAGAGGGAAGTGACATTTACAGAGCAGCCGGCCTCTGCCAGGCACTCTAACAAGCACTCTGATTTCCAAAGAGCACATTCAGAGACCTTGGATTACTGGTTTTACATCTTCAAAATGTTGCGTTGCATTGCTGATAGTTATGAGGAATAAATAAAATAACCACGTGATTGGAACTGGCACATCTTCGGTAGTCAATTAATAAATGCTAGTTCATTCACCAGCTTTTTATTGATAGCCTCTGTTGTGCCAGAAACTGTGCTGTGCAATACTTGTTAACAACAATGATAACCCATGAAGTGCTCATTATATAGCAGGCAGACCATGGTTAAAAACATTTCCATGTGCATTAATTCACTTAATCCCCACAATCACCCTAAGAGGTAGTACTGTTATTGCCATCTACATTTTCTTTCTTTCCTTTTTTTTTTTTTTGATACAGAGTCTCACTATGTCGCCCTTGTGTAGAGTGATGTGGTGTCACAGCTCACAGCAACCTCGTACTCTTGGGCTTTAAGCAATTCTTTTGCCTCAGCCTCCCAAGTAGCTGGGATTACAGGCACCCGCCACAATGCCTGGCTATTTTTTTGTTGCAGTTGGTTAGTTGGCTTGGGGCGGGTTCGAACCCGCCACCCTCGGTGTATGTGGCTGGCACTGTAACCACTGTACTATGGGCGCCGACCCTCAAGCCATCCTCTTGCCTCAGCCTCCTGAGAAGCTGGGACTTACAGGCCACCACACCCAAATAGTTTTTCTATTGTTAGTAGAGACTGGGTCTCGCTCTTGCTCAGGCTGGTCTTGAACTCCTGAGCTTAGGCAATCCACCCACCTCAGCCTCCTAGGGTTACAGGAGTGAGCCACCATCTCCATTTTCAAGGGCTGGATCTGAAGCATAGAGCCTTGATGTGATTTCCTTAGGTTGCATAGCTTGTAAGTGGCAGAGCTGGGGTTGGAATCCAAGGCAGTCAGGGCCCTTGACAGAGTCTGTGTTTTCAGCCACTACACTACTTTCTCTCTCTCGGCTATTGCTATTGGTTTCAGTTTACAGATGAGGGAAGGGGGTTTGAAGAAGATAAGGATCCTACAGCTAGGGAGAAAGTCTGACTCCTAGGTCGGTATCATGTACCCGATAGGTACTCTGTTCCATAAATATTTATTTTATATGAATTAATCCATTTATAAATACTTAATTGATCTCAGATAAATAGGTTCCCTACAGGGCCAGAGGAACCCATAGAAGAGAGTGCCCCGGTCGAAGGCTCTAGACACTGGGTCACACTGCCACCCAAGCATGGGGTGGCTTTAACTTTAGGTTTTCTTTTGCCTTCTTCTCCACGCAGACTCTTTACTGTACACTCTTCCAAGAGGTGTCCTGAGCAGGAAGGACTACTTTATATGTGGCCCAGCCACAGCCTTTATCCAAAAGAAGCTGTTCTTTTTCACTATAGGCTGTAGTTCATTCTCTGGATTGAAAGAATAGCCTTTTAACTCCATTTAAATATATAGTACCCGTCGAATGCCAATTTCAACATCCATAAACTGAGAGGTGGAAAGAATATGGGAAAGGACTCCTATATCACTGATGGAGCTGAGCCCCATCTGGATAAAAAGGCTCAGCTCCACACCTCACAGTTGGCAACAATTCAGAGTTGCTAAATTCAGCAAATAAGGCCAGGTGTGGTGGCTCACACCTGTAATTCTAGCACTCTGGGAGGCTGAGGAGAGTGAGTTGCTTGAGCTCAGGAGTTCAAGACTAGCCTGAGCAAGAATGAGACCCTGTCTCTACTAAAAACAGAAAAATTACCCGAGTGTGGTGGCATGCACCTGTAGTCCCAGCTACTCAGGAGACTGAGGCTAGCTACTCAGGATCGTTTGAGCCCAAGAGTTTGAGGTTGCTGTGAGCTGTGATGATGCCACAGCACTCTGCTCAGGGTGGCAGAGTAAGAGTCTATCTTAAATAAATAAATTAAATAAATTCAGCAAGTCAAAATACAGGATACTAGATAAATCTGAATTTAAAATAAACAATGAGATTAGGCATAGTTGCTGAGGCCTATAATCCCAGCACTTTGGGAGGCTGAGGTGGGAGGATTCCTTGTGGCTAGGAGTTCAAGGTTACAAAGAGCTATGATCATGCCATTGTACTCTAGCATGGGCGACAGAGGAAGACCCTATTTCTAAATAAATCAATACATAAAAAAAAAATAAATAATTTTTTGGTATAAGTATACCCTATGTAAATAAAATTGTTATTTGTCTTGGATTCAAATTTTACTGGGTATTCTTTACTTTCTCTGGCCATTCTACATGTGTTTACTAACAGCCCTCTATCTACATGGAAACCCCCTTTTCCTTAATAATTATGTTTCTTCATCAGTGCACCCTGGACTTAAGCTGCTGGTCAATCTCTAGAAGAGCTCCTGGCCATCCAAACTTACATATGGGACATACTTTGGCATGTGAAGGAATATACAAAACCTTTGCCACCAAGCTTTAGTGGGGACTGGATTTGATTCTCCTCCCAGAGCATCAGGACTGGACAACTCTACCATGAAGTTGGGGTTGGTTCTTGGTATTCTTCACACCATAGAAATGGTGAACCATACACATTTCCACCTCCAGATCTCCCGTTCTTCAATACTCACCCTCTCTTTTTCCACCCCTACAACCCTAGTGTGCTTGGGGTCTGTCCTAAACAGGAACACGGGCTTCCTGAATAGAGTGTCCCGAGGGAGAACCTGAGTGATGCTGCCATCCCTTAGTAGAGAAATTAGGGTTATAGGCAAACAAACAAACTCCTCCCAACAAAACTCAAAAAGTGGTGTTGAGGATGGATCTGCAGAGGAGATACTCAATTAGATACATTGAGTTGGTCAGAAACCAGAAGACTCTGGAGCAAGTAGTGCCTGAGGTCACCACAGGGTCAGGGCAAGAGGACAGGACCAAGGCCATCAACAACAGGAGGATGTTGGAGGGAGACCAGTGTATGGAGACATGGTGCACAGGGGCTTCTGAGGGCCATGCAGGGTTGGGGCTCATGTATTTCCAACATGAGGGTCCCGCTGAGAGGGGCTGAGCTGGCACTCGCTATGTCTTCCCATGAAGGGCTGAAACATGCTCTGATGGTTAGTTTTACATGTCAACTTGGCAAGACTGGTGCCTAGTTGTTTGGTCAAACACTAGTCTAGACATTGTGACATTAGCATGTAATGAATCAGTAGAGGAATAAAGCAGATTGCCCTCTATAATGTGGGCGGACCTCATCCAACCAGTTGAAGGCCTTAGGAACAAAGATTAAGATTCCTTGATGAGGAAGGAATTCTGTCTCCGGACTGCTTTCAGACTCCAGCATAAAAACTCCTGCTGGAATTTCCAGCCTGCTGGCCCACAATCACATGAGGCAGGTCACTTCTCTGTCTTTCTCTCCATCCTGTTGGTTCTGTTTCCCTGGAGAGCCATGACTAACCCACATGGTCTGGAGCACTTATGAGGTGGGATGAAAGTTGCTGTGAGCATTACCCTGGTCTGTACCTTCCCATCGGAGCAGGTATAACACCTGCAGCACAGGCCCTCCAACCTGGCCAGTTTGCTGTACTTCGCTGAGCCGGTTAATGGCAAGAGGGTCATGTGATCTGTTCCTAGAATTGTCAGCCAGGCCCCCATGATAGCGGGGAAGCTCTGGACCAGTAGTATACATTGGTTGCTTTCTGGTTGGCTGGCCCTGTGCTCTGGCCCTGGATGTGAGTAGCCAGTTAGTAGTCCTTGCTCAGGTGGGGGAATGTTTTGCTCAGTGTTCTGCAGAGGGCTGTCTGTCTGTAAAGGTGGGCTGGCCCATTTCTGCCTCCTCCTGTGAGTGGAGATAGAAATGGTATGGTTGACTCCATATTTTTGAATTCAACTACTTGTTAAAAATTGTCATTCTAAAATCAATACTTGTGCCACTTACACAGTCATTTTGGGCACCCAGAGCAGTGAAAAATTTGAGTTGCCCACTGCACATATCCCCAAGTAAAAGAAGATGATAGTTGTCTTAGCTCTCATACTGTAAATAACCATCATTTTTATAGTCTATTCAGTGCTACTTCTTTGCTTTATTGTGCTTTTATTGGTGACTTCATTATTAAAATGGACCCCACATGTAGTGCTGAAGTGCTCTAGTGTCCCCAAGCACAAGAAGGCTGTGATGAGCCTTAGGAGAAAGTAGCTGCATCTGATTTGCTTTGATCAGGCGTGAGTTATAGTGCTTGTTGGCTATGAGTTCAATATTAATGAATCAATAATACTATCTGATAAGATGTCTTTAAAGAGAAACATGCATGGAACCAGGTTGTATCTTGCTTGACAAAAATGTTGTGACCAGAGGCTCACAGGAACCTGCCCTGTATTTCCCTTTAGCAGCTGCAGTTTAGATAATTCTAAATCTGTGTTCCCGCCAACTTTATAAAACATGACTATTGTGAATACTGAAGATTTCTTGTACTTTGTCTCACTCCGGACGGTGGGGCCTTTTGCCTATGTAGATTCATAAGTGCCTATGAAGATCTGAGTGGCCACGTAGGCTGCTATCTCAAGTGAAGGTATTGGTGTTGCCTGCTCTGCAGCCCGGGCCTCCAGCACTCAGGTCGTGAGCTCAGAGGTGGCCCTCTCTCCTCTGAATCCTGATATGCAGACACTGGCATGAGTTGTTGCCTGCTCTTTGCAGCAACCCAGTGGTGCCTCTGGAAGTTTGTGGCTCAAACTTGAAGTCACCGGACATGTCTGAGTCTAGGAGCAGAGAGAACTCTGTAGGAAATTCTGGGGCCAGGTAGAGGTCACTGGTTAGGTAAGGCTGGGTGGGGGCAGAGGGAACTGTTCACTTACAGAGAAGGATGGACATTGCCTCCCACTAGTTGAAAAAAATGGAGGTCATGGCTGAAGACACTATTTGGGGGGTGCAAAGAGAGGCTGTAAATTGGATTTCAACTATGAGGTTGGAAGCTGATGGGCCTGGGAGCAAGTTGGGATGGAGCAGATGAAACAGCAGATAAAACAAGAGACCACTAATGAGAAGATTAACAGAGGTAAGCAAAGTAGATGTGGCCCTGCTCATGTCCCTCCAACAAATAAATCAAGAGCATCATCACAAATTGGGAGGGGTATTATTTGGAAAAGGTAGAGGGCTGTGGGATGCCAGGAGAAACCCCAGAAGCAAGATCTGACCAGTGAGAGTTTGTGAACTTGGCCGAGTGAGCACCTGCAGCACATCAGGAGCTGAATGGCAAGTCTGAGGACACCAAGATGGACAGGACTTGGTGCCCTCTAGGGCTGAAGAAGCAGTTTGCTGAGGGGCAGAGAGGCTGAGAGCCGGAAGGGGTGATTTTTAGGGCCACTAAGTATGTTTGAGGGAAACACTAAGTATGTTTGAGGGAAATTTGCAGTTTGAGCAAACTGCAAATTTCATCAAAGTTTAAAAGGAGATAAGCTTCTATAAAGATGGTTTGATGATTTAAAAAGGTGAAATTGTGTTCATCTTTCTACTTTCTCAATATTTCGCCAAATATTTTTTAAGGGCCCTGCACACTACTTTGATACATGTGACCATCAAGAGTGAAAGAGTAGCCTGGACAGAAGAGCAAATGGCCAAGGTCCCCCGTTCCCGAGTAGAGGCTTTTATCAAGGTCACTCATCCCTGAGCCAGCTCACAGCCTGAGAGGTCACCAGTCACTGACCCTTTCCTTGCCCCTGTCAGCTCAGGTCCTCATACCAGGGCCAATTTCAGGGCCAAGTTCTTTACCAGAGCCAGGGCCAATTTCAGGGCCAAGTTCTTTTTGTCCTCTGCCTAATTTGACAGAATAAACTTCATAGTTACTTATTCCCTCAGGAAGGCTGCCTGTTGACAGCAGGCACAGTTGAGATCAGAGGAATGTGCTTTAATGGGGGCTGTCATGGCAGCACCAAATGTGGGGATGGGAGAGGTGGGATGTGAAGTATAGAGAAAGATAGTAATTTGGGCTTGATAATCATTCTCAAGGGAGAAAAAAAATGTGAAGGGTATTGTGTGCCTAGGGGAGAATTTATTTATTTATTTATAATTTTATTAAATCATAATTGTGTACATTGGTGCAATCATGGAGCACAATGTGCTTACTTCATATACAATCAGAAACATTTTGATCATACTGTAAGAGATAGCCTTCATGGCATTTTCTTAATCACTATATGAAGACATTGATATTCTACATTTAATAAGTTTCACCAGTACCC
>CAUYON010184706.1:0-18697 GCA_963573935.1 Arctocebus calabarensis
GTTGTGGCGGGCGCCTATGGTCCCAGCTACTTGGGAGGCAGAGGCAAGAGACTCACTTGAGCCCAGGAATTGGAGGTTGCTGTGAGCTGTGATGCCACAGCACTCTACCCAGGGTGACAACTTGAGGCTCTGTCTCAAAAAAAAAATAAAAAATAAAAAATAAATAAAAAATAGCTGGGTGTTGTGGCAGGCACCTGTAGTCCCAGCTACTCGGGAGGCTGAGGCAAGAGAATCACTTGAGCCCAAGAGTCTGAGGTTGCTGTGAGCTCTGACGCCACAGCACTCTACTGGAGGCTACAAACTGAAACTCTATCTCAAAAAAAAAAAAGAATGGAAAACCAAGTATCCAATGTACTGAATTATTAGTATCAATACTAATCAGTACTTGGAAAACCAAGTATCCAATGTATCGATATATTGAATACTAATATGAAGCCAGTGGACGAACTAATACATGCCCACAGCAGAGAAAAACTCAATTTAATTCAAGCAGGGGGGAGGGGAGAAGAAAAGGGAGGAGTGAAGGGATTGGTGTGTTCTTACCTAATGGGCACAATGTAAGGGTATATGGCACACCTCCTGGGTGCAGGGCACAACTATAACAGTGATCATGTGCACCCTCTTATTAATTTGAAACCCCAAAACATTTAGCGCAGTGAATGTTACCATCCCAAAATAGGCCAGGCCTATAATCCTAGTACTTTGGGAGGCAGAGACAGGATTGCTCGAGGCCAAGAATTTGAGATCAGCCCGAGCAAGAGTGAGAAAAATTAGCTGGGTGTGGTGGTGCGTGCTGGCAGTCCCATCTACTCAGGAGGTTGAGGCAGGAGGATCACTTGAACTCAGGACTTTGAGGTTGTGGTGAGCTCTGATGATGCCACTGCACTCTAGCCTGGGTGACAGAGTGAGGCCCTGTCTCAAAAAAAAAAAAAAAAAAAAATTCCAAAAGAGCCCTTTTTAACCTTTAAACAGTTTGAAGACTATTTTTCTAGCCACTCAATTCCATGTCCTCTTTGCCCCACCCCAACATCCAAGCACATACCCGCTCCCTCTGCCAATAATGACCCCAGCACCAAAAAGCTGCTCAGTGAAGGTTTCATAGGTCCTCAATGCTATTTCCATCATAACTAAAAAGAAATACGTCTGGTACAGTGGGTTTTCCCTATCATGCTATGCCCTCCCGTTTGGGCATCATGTAATATTTCACATCGTCCCTGTAATATTTTGCCTTGTTAGTTTTCTCCTGTCCCTATAGCCTGCTAAGATATTTTTTGATCCTGATTGTGTTATCTGTGTATTGGCTAACCCCACCTCGTTTCACACTATCAGTAAATATTAAAAGTTTGTCTACTCTGTCTTCAGTTAAGTCACTGGTAAAAAATTTATGCTATAAGGGTTAAGGACAAAGCAAATCCCTGGAGGCCTCTTTCAGGTAGACTGGTATGTTAAGAAAATACTCCTCGGATATGATAATTAATTAGCTACATATTTATTGAACTAGTCCATTGCATAGCCAACACTTCCTGTTACTTGTTTAAAATAAATCATAGGCTCGGCACCTGTGGCTCAACAGGCTAAGGCGCCAGCCACGTACACCTGAGCTGGCGGGTTCGAGTCGACCCCGGCCCCACCAAACAACAATGACGGCTGCAACCAAAAAATGTCCGGGCATTGTGGCAGGCGCCTGTAGTCCCAGCTACTTGGGTGGTGGAGGCAGGAGACTCACTTGAGCCCAGGAATTGGAGGTTGCTGTGAGCTATGAGGCCATGGCACTCTATCCAGGGTGACAGCTTGAGGCTCTGTCTCAAAAAAAAAATAAATAAATAAATCATAGGAATTTCTGTCAAACACCTTGCTGAAATCTATACATATTATGTCTGTGCCATTCCTCTGACCCAGCAAGGTACACATATACACACACACAAGAAATGGTCTGATTTGTTCTGAGTGCTCACAGTGGCTACTAGTAACCACCATGGCATGACGGTTTCTTTCTATTTTTTTTTTTGCAGTTTTTGGCAGGGGCCTGGTTTGAACCTGCCACCTCTGGTATATGAGGCCAGCATCCTACTCCTTTGAGCCACAGGTGCTGCCCAGCATGACTGTTTCTGAGAGCTCATGCGCTCAAAGAATTTAGTCTAGAATCTTCCTAAAACGATTGGGTTCTAGACCTGGGTTCCATAGATTGTGGTTTCTATAATCCAATTTCTACCCCTTATTGAAGGTGAGCGTAAAACATTCTGTAAGACTCCAGTATTTGGCTCTTCTTCTAGTCACTGTTATGCCTCAAAGTTTACTAACAGAAATATGTGTACTGTGATAGTAACCATAAGATTCCTCATGCCCTGGGATGTAACTGATCTGAATTTGGAACTTGTTTTCTTAGCTTTGTTTTGTTGTCAGCTACTTGCCCATAATATATAATAGATATTACTGTGAGAAGTAATAACTTAGCAAAATATCTATATCAACTTATTAAACAAAGAAAAGATCATACTTTAAAAATCTTAAGAACTTATCCAATAAGATCCATTGCATATGAATAATGATGTATCTTTCACTTCGGACATTAATCAGAACTCTGCTGGAGACATTCCACTTAATAGTTGCTATGCAAAATCATTGTGTTTGCTATCTAAGGAAAGCATACACTTAGGAATAAAGAATCGACCTCATTATTATCATTTTACCTTCTCTAAGTACCAACACTGATCCCACACAGAATCTGGAGGCATCTCTAGTTACATATCAAATAAATTTACAGATGGTTAGGTCTCAAATAACCATGGGCATACAGGACTGAAACCAAACATTTGATTGGACCAATTAACACCAGACTGCTGTCCAGGAGCAAGAGTGTCTCTGCATAGACAAGCTAGTTCAAGACAGAAGGGCTCTGTACTTTCTTTTCATCAGATTTTGTCAGAATCCTAATGAGAAGGACAGGGAAAATTTACATATGTTGATCATCATTGTCAAAGAAAACATTTTGGTTCATTAGTACTAGAAGATGGATCTTCAGTCATCACTTCCAATACTGATAGCACCAAGCCATTCACATTCTCCAATTTGGTCCCCATTTTAACCAAGAATCTATTTTAGGAGGCTAATAGAGATTGGAACGCATTCTATGACTTCCTTGTGATTTTTTGATATTTAGTATCTTCCCTAAATGAACATTCAAATGAAGAAATGGCTTATATGGGATTAAACCATTAATGTTAGCTTCAAGAGCACCCTGAGATTTTTGTTATTATTATTATTTTTTGCAGGTTTTGGCCAGGGCTGGGTTTGAACCCACCACCTCCAGTATATGGGGCTGGTGCCCTACTCCTTTGAGCCACAGACACCACCCAGATTTTTATTATTTTTGCAGTTAGAACCCTTTGAATGAAATCTTACTTAGAAGACCAATATGTAGGCCAGACGTGGTGGCTCATGTCTATAATCGTAGCACTCTGGGAGGCTCAGGTGGGTAGATTGCTTGAGCTCAGGAGTTAGAGACCAGCCTGAGCAAGAGTGAGACCTGACCTCTACTAAAAATAGAAAAACTAGCTGGGCATTTTGGTGGACGCCTGTAGTCCCAGCTACCCAGCTACTTGGGAGGCTGAGACAAGAGGATCACTCAAGCCCAAGAGTTTGAGGTTCATGTACCACAGTACTCTACCAAGGGTGACAGAATGAGATTCTGTTTTTTTTTTTTTTTAAAGGAAGACAATATATAAAGGAGATTTTTTTAAATGGAGCTGCATTGGTTAAACTAGGAATGAGGAATTCAGAACAACCCTCACAAAACTTCCCCCACATTCCCTATGGAACATAATCTGAATATAGTGCCCCAAACAACTGAACTATCTGGCACATAAGCCACTGACCAATATGATGCTAATTTTGCCATTCTGGAAGGAGGGAGGAGGCACTAGATAAATTCTTACAGGGTATCCAGGAAGGTGGAGGAGTTGAGATCCAGGGCATGGAGTGAAAGGATAACTGACCCTGAATGTGGACATGAACCTGAGTC
Source organism: Arctocebus calabarensis (assembly GCA_963573935.1). NCBI lineage: Eukaryota > Metazoa > Chordata > Mammalia > Primates > Lorisidae > Arctocebus > Arctocebus calabarensis. Next base: position 4,022 of record CAUYON010184706.1, read on the forward strand.
AGACTCTGTGAGTGAGTAGAAGGGCACAAACAACAGATTCTGCTGACTCTGTCTGCTTTTGGTTCAGTGATCCCAGCAAAGTCCTCCCCATCCACGTGCAATTGACTGTTCAGTGGGTTTAACGAGGTGGTGGGCACTGAGCTATAGGTTTGTTAGGACCAAACCTAGTTAATATCCAAAATAAGAGATAAATAATTAGCAAGTTTATGCCTCATGCTGTAAAGCCTTTTGCTTCAAAGATGAACTTGTTAAGTTTGGGTTTCTGTCATATATGGGAGTACTTACTCTGTAAAAAAATGTGTGTGCATACTTGCCAATGAGTTTGCATTATACAAGGGCCTTTGAAAGAAGAGCAATGGCACTACAGAATATTGACCTGTTCATTTCCAGTTCTAGCATTGTCATTTACTGGCAATAGGACTTTGGACAAGTCATTTTCCTCTCTTGGTTTTAATTTCCTCATGTGTAAAATCAGAGGGTTACACTCTATGACCTTGCACTTATGTAACCCTGTCCTTTAACATGGAAACTGGTTAATATTAAATGTGAAATATGCCTTAAATGGAATATAAATTCAGAAATAAATTGAGATCAGCAAAGGTTGAGTCTCTTGAATTGACTGATCAAAAATAAATTATATAGGCTCAGCACCCATAGCACAGTGATTACGGAGCCAGACACATACACTGAGGCTGGAGGGTTTGAACCCAGCCCAGGCCAGCTAAAACAATGACAACTACAACAAAAAATAGTCAGGAGCTCTGACTGGTGCCTGTAGTCTCAGTTACTTGGGAGGCTGAGGCAAGAGAATCACTTAAGCCTAAGAGTTTGAAGTTGCTATGAGCTGTGACTCCATGGCACTCTACTGAGGGTGGCATCTATCATCAAAAAAAAAAAAATTATATATATTGAGTGTTTACTCAGTATATGCTACTGTATTAGGCACTATAAGAAACAAAGAATTATATGCATGGGCTCACATGTAAGGCATGTACTGTCTAGAGGCAAGATACATATTCATAAATATATCTAGGTGAAGTTATTTCTGAATTTCTCCAAGAGTGTTTGAATACACCCCAATATACTACATATATGAAAAGTTTACAGGGGGTAGAGAGCAACCATTGTCACTGTTTATTAAAAAAATATTGTTAGGACATGCATGGTGGCTTACACCTATAATCCTAACACTTTGGGAGATCCTTTCGGGTGGATCCTTTGAGTTCAGGAGTTCAAGACCAGCTGAGCAAAAATGAGACCCCATCTCTACTAAAAATAGAAAAAAATAGCTGGGTGCTGTAGTAGGTGCCTGTAGCCCCAACTATTTGGGAGGCTGAGGCAGGAGAATTGATTGGGCCCGAGTTTGAAGTTGCTGTGAGCTATGACATCATTGCACTCTACTGAGGGTGACAAAGTGAGACTCTGTCTCAAAAAAAAAAAAATTGTGTTGCACTTGGCCAGTAGGTAAATGTAAACAGAAAATGAGACATCATGAGTTTCATAGATAATTTACAAATACATTAGTAACTTCCTCAACCTGGTAGCCTGTACACTTTTATGCAATTCCCTTTTCATATGCATAACAGTTCCACAGCTAACACTTCCAATATTTACAATTAAAAAAAAAATCTTATGAAAGAGAATAAGACTGTAATACAAAAAGTTAATGTAGGGCGGTGCCTGTGGCTCAAAGGAGTAGGGCTCCGGCACCATACGCTGGAGGTGGTGGATTCAAACCCAGCCCCAGCCAAAGACTGCAAAAAACAAACAAATTAAAAAAAAAAAAGGTAATGTCAGGCGGTGCCTGTGGCTCAAAGGAGTAGGGCGCCGGCCCCATATACTGGAGGTGGTAGGTTCAAACCCAGCCCTGGCCAAAAACTGCAAACAAACAAACAAACCCCTCCCCCAAGTTAATGTAGCTCCCTCCATTGCTCAATCAAGATTACCCCAAACAGTGCTACCAACAACATTTTGGCTTGCCATTCCTGACTCATCTTCCATTTTTGAGTAATTTAATTTAATATGCAAGGACTAAAATCCATGACCCAATTTAAGTACCTTTAATCCTGTATATTCTAAATATAGCAAATAGTTCATTTTCAAGAAATTTAATATGAAACGCTTGGGAATTCTTCTTGGTGCAGTGTTATTATATTCTACATAGTAATTAAGATATTAAAAACACATGCTCCCAAAGCCACCAGACATTGTAATTATTTTTCAGGCTATTAGGCAAAATGACAGAAGATTTTTTAATGATAAATGCATTTTGGAATGTGTCAGCTAATTCCCTTTTACTTTATGAAATAATGTTTAGCTCCACAGAGTCTAGGGCTGGTATTTAAAGACTAACTCACATTGTCCTTTTGTGATTCAGAAGTCATTCATTGGCTCTTATTAACAAGCCATTCTAAATACTCTTACACACAGGCACACACATGCACATTCTAGCTCCATATGGAAATAAATGGCAATTACTAGAGTCATAGCATGTCATGTGTATGTAAAGAAATGTGGCAGACACTAGGTCATAATTCCATTTGGGAAGCTCTTTTATTTAAAGTTGACTTTCAAAAGATTTCTCTTTTTATTTAGAAGTTTTAGGTCAATGTTGGCTTTTCTAGCAACCATTGGAGTGGGCCAGTACTTTACAACTCTCAGTAGTTTTATTGTGAGAAGACTAGGAAAACAAGTTACTTGGAGTGTTTTCCATCATGCCTGAGATTCATTTCAAAGTTAAAAAAAAAAAAATCACATGCTAAGGAATGTCCCGGATACTTCTCTGGCTCTTAAAAACTTCACTAATTAACTTATTAAACATTTTTAACATTCTATTTCAAAAGTTAGTGTCTTCATTATACCAGAGTCTGCCAGGCATCTTAAAATACTTTTCTGGTATTTATAGAGGGCAATGGAAGCAGAGACATTACTGTCTGCTCTGCATTTTTTTTTTTTTTTTTGGTGACAGACTCACTCTCTGGGGTTAAGTGTCGTGGCGTCATAGCTCACAGCAACCTCAAACTCTTGGGCTCCAGTGTTTCTCTTGCCTCAGCCTCCCTGGACTATAGGTGCCAGCCACGATGCCTGGCTGTTATTTTAGAGACAGGGTCTTGGTCTTGCTCAGGCTGGTCTCGAACTCCTGAGCTCAGGCAATCCACCTACCATGGTCTCCCAAAGTTCTAGGATTATAGGCGGGAGCCACTGTGCCCGGTCTTGCTCTACACTTTTGAACAGTCTTTGACCATCTAATATTATTCTTTGAACTAGTGTTAGCTAACAGAAACTTCAGAAAGTTTGTCTGCTATCTGTAACTCAAACCCATGCCACAAAGTGCCTTGGTTTCCACACCATACAACATGGTAGTTAGGTTTTTAAAGAATCTTCCTAATTGAGATCTGGTAAACAACATGCTTCATTTTTCTTTGCTGCTGATTTTTAGAGCTTCAGAACATACAAATTACTGCAGTAGGCACTTGGAAATTGTTAGGCCACAAATTTAGGAGTTTTTCTCACTTGCACTCTTGTATTACTTTTATATGTGGGTCTTGCTAACAGGTGTGCTGTGTCTTCATGGAAGTGGAAGGATAGAAGGAAAGAGCATAGAGAATGAAATCACTAGCCCTAGACGCCAGGTCTAGTGCCACCACTTACTGTATGTAAATCACTAGTCTTCAAGTGCCCACAGTTTCTTCACCTGGTAAATGTAGGCAACGATGCCTGACTTGCTGTTCCGTCAGAGCCACTGTGAATATCAACTTATCTAATGTTCATGAAGGAGCCTCACAAACGGAATTGTGCTATGCACGCACACATATATGGCAGAATTATTATCACTTACATGGAGTCTCATGGTTAACGTGATTTGAAGACAGGTCACCTATCTGGCCCTAGAGGAGGAAAACTTCAGGGTGATAAATGCAAAACTATTTTTATAGTTGAATATTTTCATAGCCTACTAAGAACAGGGCAGGAGAACAGAAGAATTGGAGGGGGAAGGGCAAGTTTAAGTTCCATCTGCCTAGGTTGGAAGACTGGTGGGAAGGGAACAACCTCTGAAAAGATGAGGGGTTACAAAGTGGAAAGGGGTGACCTGGGAACAGGGTGTTTTAAAAAGAGTGGCAGAACAGAGAATAAAGTCACAAGACTTGTTCACAAGAGGGTGCTGGGTTAAAGCCTGACCTTGAGCCACAAATCATGAAATCACACGGCTGGAAGGAATCGTAAGAGGCCATCTCATCCACTCCACCACCATTCAGCAGGACATTTCAACCATCCCAAACAGATGAGACTTTATCCAACTTTGAATGAAAAGCTCAGACACCAAATGGGCAGGTATTGACTGCCCTGGCTCCAAAATGTTTACAACAGGCAGGAAAACAATTTCTGGAATTTCATTTGAACCTGAACTGAAATGAGGAAAACAATAAATGGCTAGATTTTCCTTGGGAACAAGAACTTCTACAGCAGTTTAGGGACTTTTAAATTAGCACTAACTACGTAAGTACTTTTTAAGGAGAGAGTAAATGTTACTCACAAAATCTGGCTAGTGGATAAATGGCCCAGGGTATCGTATGGCTAAGTATGTGTTGTGATCATTCTTGGTATTTGTGAGTCTTCTCTCCATGTGGGAACTTGGAGTAGAATGACACTAACAAAAACAAAACTTGGCTTAAAGAAAAAAAAAAGCCAATATGGCCCAGCAAATTCCAGGACTGACACCGAGGACTTAAAAAGAGTTCAATTCCTCTTCTAACACAAGACAATAAATCCTCACACAAATTAGAAACTGAAAAGGAAATAAAAAAGGTCCTCATTTCCAATCGTGGGAATGTTACACATGAACTCTGGCTTGGAAGGAGGAGGGGAGGACATTCCACACCTGCAGGCCTTCCCAGGAAAGGGGCCCAGGCCAGACTCTGAACCCATCCGCTCAAGGTTTACACCATGGGACTGTCAATATGGAAATAATGTTACTTTATTCCCTTAGTGAGGATATTATTTCCAGTGCTATCAACAGTAATCATAACCTGCAAGGAAGCAGCTGAGAATTTCCATGAAAGAAAGTGAAGGGCTATTTTGGGATGTACTTATAAATGGCCCAGCTACAGTTCATCTGGCTGGACACACACAGGCATACATGCAGAGACATAGCTCATATCTCTGCATTTACAGATATATACGTTGAAGCACGCTACAACACACATGCTACTACATGCAACAACGGGCAAGGGGCTTAGAAAAATATTACACTCCCAGATTTACTACCCACTTACGTGTGAACTTGGGCATGTTAACTTGATTCTACCTCCCTATCACCAAAACTTTGAACTTTTAAATTCAGTCAGGCATTCAGTGAATTCAGATGTTTGGCAGTATATAGGAAACAACATCTGTGTGATTGACTGAATTTTCTACTGAACTCACTGGATGTTTTGGTAGCTACCTATACAGCATTTAATGGCTTTCTGCCTCAGTTTCTCTAAGTATAAAAAAGGAACGAACATTATTTACCACTTACCTCCCACGCAGCAGTAAAAATGAGATAATTCCAAGGGTAATAATGAGTTCTTAAAAATGAATGATTCTGTGACAGCACTATATCTTATATAAATTGCACGCTGGATTTTTTTTTTTAAGTAGCTAGTCTTTAGAACATGAAAACACTTTGAATTATGGTTAAATGCCTATACAAATACAATACATTATCACCATCATCAACATCACTGACATCATCATCATCATCTGAACTTTCTTCTTTAAGACTTCCTTAAAGCATCTCACTTTTAAATTGAATCATAGTCAAAAAATGAATTTTATTTAAGGTCTGAAAAAAATGTGTTTTGGCTAACGTAAAGCAACGCAGATGAGAAAAAAAAAAATCAATGTGGGTTTTTGGCACCTAACCAATTTTACCAGCTAAACTTAAACAGGTAAAACTGGTCTATCAATGAGAATTAATGGGTTGCTCAATGGCATCTGTATGGAAACTGAAAATGTTCACACACTTATTCAAGGCCAGAGATAGGATAAAGGAACCACAGTGATGACCTTTCCTGCTCTGACGTTACCTGTGAACTGGCTTCAGTTTTTCTGGCTGAAAGTTAAGAGTAAAAGAAAAGAAAGATGAGAAAGAAAGAAGAGATGCAAAAAAGAGGGAACAGAATGAGATTGGCAAAAACTAGGGGAGCAGAATTAGATTGGTAGAAAGTACTGGAACTGTTTTTCAAATACAAGTCCTGCCTATAGAGAAAATCCTGAACTTAATCCCCATAACTGCCATGTATTAGGCACCTCTCATGCACATGCAATTACCCATATTTGTGTGTGTACACACGTAAGGGAGCTTTAATAACTCTATAATACTATAGGTAGCAGAACTAAAGCTCAGAGAAGTTGACTGATTTGCCCAAGGTTATTTATCTGGTAAGATCTATAACTAAATTCAGATCCATCTAGATCCAAAGCCCATATTCTTTCTACTATACTCAAAGCCTTTGCTAAAAGGGCTTGCTGCAAATATTTTTAGTGACTGCTGGATCATATAGAAGCCCATATCTGATGCAGTTTTCCCTTTTTCTAGGGTGGGGTCCACCCACAGGTCTTCATCTTATCTGTCTTTTGACTGCCCATACCTTGCTCGTCTTTACCTACTCAAACCTTACTCTTTCTTTTTTGCAGATTTTTTTTTTTTTTTTGGCAGAGGGTCACTCTGTCACTCTGGGTAGAGTGCCGTGGTATATAGCTCACAGCAACCTCAAACTCCTGGGCCCAAGCGATTCTTTTGCCTCAGCCTCCCAAGTAGCTGGGACTACAGGCAGTCTGCACAACACCTGGCTAATTTTAGAAGAGACAGGATCTTGCTCTTGCTCAGGCTGGTCTCAAACTCCTGAGCTCCAGCAATTTACCTGCCTTGGCCTCCCAGAGTGCTAGGATTATAGGTGGCAGCCAGCCTTATGGCAGATCTTTTTTTTTTTTTTTAAGTCAAATACACATAGATCATGAATACGTTTATGCATATGTGGGGTACAATGCGTTGATTTTTGTTTTTTAATACAATCTGACGTGGTACCCAGCCCACCTCTTCAAAATTGTGCTTTATGTTTATACAACCACACTTGCTGTGTTGTGCTTTCTCTCCCAAGGAGGCTTTAAAAACACAGTCAGACTTCTTTTGAATCCACAACGTTTCTGGCACCTGCCTGAACACAGTCTGTATTACTTAAGGTCTATTGACCAAAGACATGTTGATAGCATTCCTCATTTAGGATTAATGACACAGTGATGGACCCGGAGACTCTGGCCTCACCAAGGCTGGAGCAATTGAGTGGAGCCACACAGACACATTTGGTGTGAAGTAATTTGGAAATGATTTGGAAGACAAGCACTACCCCTGTCCCCAGGTGAAGCATATCAATCATGTGCTCAGTTTGGCAGTAAGTGCTTTACATTATCTGTGCTCTGATCTCTTCAGATATGCCTTTTGAAAAAAATCATACATATTGTATCTAAAAAGGCTTGATAGAACTTAGTGAGGTTGTCCCTGCACAGAAGGGGGAATCAGTTCTGTAGACACTGCCAATGTCATGTGCTCAGTAGCAGTAGCAACTATTTATTAAATGCTCCTTGAATGCAGGGCACTTTATTAGGCACTGTAGAAGTTACAACCAAGCATGTTGTCAATACTTGCACAATGTAGTTACAGCGAAATATACCACCATTAGAAAGCCCTTCTAAGCTTTTTCTAAGAACCACAAAAATTTCACTGCTAAACTTCCTATTAAAAAACAAAATCATGCTAATGTCTATATAAAAACCTGTCTTTACATAAGGATTTTTGTTTCATTAAGTTCTTCCTAAGCTACAAACAGGAGTCAGCAGTGCTAGGGTGCTCCCACCCATGGATCTTGGGACAGGAACACTGTCACTCTGGCATATGCCTTTTTGGTAGCTTTTTTTTTTTTTTACTGTGGCCACAAAGCAATCACAAGCAGATGGTACAACTAACTTCTATTTGTGTCTTGTTACTAAACTCCTTACGAGAGGAAAAACCATGTGTGCAGGTCAAGGGAATCTGTGGGTGACTTCTGTGCATGGCAATGAGTCAGAAGTTGGCAAGGATGTAGTGAAACTGGACCTCTCATGTCTTGCTGGTGGCAGTGAAAACTGACACATTCTCACTGGAAAGCAATTTGGAGACATGCATTTAAATGCTCATATCCACTGACTCAATAACTCTAGTATTTTAAGAAAATAATCTAAGATCAGGATAAAGCTCTATGTATGAAGAAATGAATTTATTTATGATGGGAAAAAATTAGAAGCAAACTGTATATCTAGCACAAGAAACCTGATTAATTATGATGAATACTCAATAGAGTATTATACAGCCATGACAAATGATTAGTATGAAGATTTGCGGCAACATGAAAAAGGGCTGCCAATGTAGTATTAATCTTCAGAACTACAAATGACTTATATATTTCCAATTCTGTAAAGAGTCTGTACTGGTGTGGTTTTCTGGACAAATATTTCTGGACAGAAATAGTCAGGACAGAGTAGTGGGATTATAAAACATATTTTCCCCTCTGTTTTCCAAGCTTTCTCTTCTATTGTAATACTGCTGTATAATTTAAAAGTAGCATGAAAATTAAGGTTCTGAAGTCCTTTTCAGCAGGGAGAATCTTTGAAGAAAATGAACAATAATTTCTTCTCCAAAAGCCCAAGGATGCAGTTTGAACAGTAGAAGTCATCCATCTTTCATTTTTTGGCCTTTTTCACCATACCACATACCTGGTTAATGTGCTTCAGTTTGTCAATAATTTGACTGACCACTGGCTCAGGGCCCTTCATTTTCAGCTCATGGAGGTTGAACTGATTTTTCATGCCATTCCTTGCAGCCTTTTGGCTGTATCTGTAAAGGTGAAGACAAAGAAAATGGTCAAAGAAAGCGCCAAAGTGGCAACTTACTGTATTTGACACTAACAGTCAGGTTGACAACAAACTGTCTTCAACTTCTTAAACCATGGGGTGACTCCAATGGTGCAAAAGTAGGCCACTCCAGATAGAATCTATTTGCAGCAGAGAACATTCATTCAACAGTCAACAAACATTAATTCAACATCCTTTTGTTCCAGGTGTAATGAACAAGACAGACAAGGTCTCTGCCCTTATTGTGCTCCCAGCCTAGTGGGGAGTCTAAAAGGGTAAGGGCCAATGACAAGGCAGAGTGGTAAGAGCTGTGCTGGGGAAGTTCAGGGTCATGGCCAGTAAAGCACATGGAAAGGAAGTTAATTCTGAGTGAGGCTTCTACTCATTTGAAGGAGTCTTTTCCATGTTCTTTACCTGTTCCCTCTTCTCTACTTTCTCCTTCTACAATTTCCTGTGGGCCTTGGAGCTAGGTTTCTATTCAGGGGGCCTTCTCAAGTCATTTGCAGCATAAATTATGCCTGTCAGCTTCCCTCAGTGGTCTCCAGGAGAAGAGAGGACACTAGGTCAAGGGAAAGTTCTAACATGCTCCTGCAGGATAAGCTATAGGCTTTATGGCAGAAGAGAAATTTTAAGGTTATCTATGTACATCCTCATCATCGTGAGAAGGGGAGATATTTACAATCTTAGGCAACTCTGTCTTTCAGTGTGGGATTTTGCCAATTTCAACTAGGACAGTAATTCACAACTGAGGTGGTTTCTTTGTTATCCCCATGGCTCCAGACCTCTACATAGTTATTCCTCATTTTACAAACAAACAAGAAGCAGATTTTATTTCTTCCTTTCTTTTTTATCATGCGGAAATACCAGAACACCATCATTAAACAGGGAAAAAGTTTTTGAGCTTTTTTTTTTTTTAACTTTCTCCTAATCTTGATAATAGAATGCTTTCTTAAATAAATGGAATGATTTGGAGGTCTTTTGCCCTCTCTGTATTTTTTTTCTCAATCATGATAGGATTGTCAGGGTTAAGGGCAAATTCATATTTTTAATTGATATTTTAAATTACAAAAATAATAATTCCCACCGTAAAAAAAGCCAAACAGTCCAGAAATAAAGCACAAAGTAAAATGTTCAAAAAAATTAAAATAAAGTTTCCCCATCATCCTATCTTTCTAAGAGAGGACCATGATTAACAGTTTGATATACAGAAGCTGCCAAACAAATGTATACACATTTTAAGAAAGCAAAAAACGGTATTTAAATTATAATATTCAAGTCACATTTGACTTCTGCAATTATAAGAGATACATAATATAATATATAAAATAGCAAACATTATCAGTATATATTGAGTATTAATTTTTTTTTGAGACAGAGTCTCACTTTGTTGTCCTCAGCAGAGTGCCGTGGCATCACAGCCAATAGCAACCAATAGCAATAGGTCAATTTCTTGGCCTCAAGCAATTCTCTTGCCTCAGCCTCCCAAGTAGCTGGGACTACAGGTGTCTTCCACAACGCCTGGCTATTTTTAGAGATGGGGGTCTCTCTCTTGTTCAGGCTGGTCTCGAACCTGTGAGCTCAGTCAATCCACTCACCTTGGCCGCCCAGAGTGCTAGGATTATTGAGTTATTAATTTTTAAAAATTATTTTTTGAAACAGAATCTCACTCTGTCACCCTGGGTAGAGTGCTGTGGTGTTATCGTAGCCCAATGTACTGGCCTGAATATTAGATTTTTAATAGTTTTTCGTTTCTTAAACTGTGTGTATATTTTTGACACCCTATGTATATTACTTGTAGGGGTTTTCACATACATATACTAATATATAATTTTTTTAATAATTTTATTGAATCATAATTGTGTACATTGGTGCAATCATAGGGCATGATGTGCTATATAATTTTTTTTAAATCTTTTTTTTCTAATTGGCAATGTTTAATGTGGAATTTCCCAATTTTTTTTTCTTGTAGTTTTTTTTTGGCTTGGGCCAGGCTTGAACCTGCCACCACCGGTATATGGACCTGGCATCCTACCCTTGAGTCACAGGCGCTGCCCAATATACTAATATATAATTTTAACCAAAATTGCAAATCTACTATTCATACTGATTTGTAATGTATTTTATCGCTTAAAATATATACTTTGGACATATTTTCATGTCATAACATATAGAACTATTCTGTTCTTATTCCTGTGTATGGCTATGTCATAATCTATTTATCTAATCCCTTACTGATGCACAATGGAGTTATTTTTAACATTTCTTTTTTTTTTCATGGCAGAGTTTCTGTTTTCATGGTAGAGTGCTGTGGCATCATTGGTCACAGCAACCTCAAACTCTTGAACTCAAGAGATCCTCTTGCCTCAGCCTTCCAAGTAGCTGGAACTATAGGTACCTGCTACCATGCCCAGCTATTTTTTTAGAGATGGGGTCTCGCTCCTGCTCAGGCTGGTCTCAAACTAGTGAGCTTGGGGTATCTACCCGCCTCAGCCTCCCAGAGTGCTAGGATTATAGACGTGAGCCACCGTGCCCAACCTTTTCTAATTTCTAATATAAACAATGCTGGGGAGATCATTCTTGAATACTAATTTTTGCATACTGATATCTACAAAGGATAAATTCCTAGACTTGAGTCAATTTATATTTCTAATCCCAAATCATGAAGTAGGATGGGTAATCAATATTACTATATTTTTTGTACAGTACTTTACAAAATGGTTTCTTATTGCTCTGTTCATTTGAGCTTCTCACACTATGAGGTGGATTGCGCATTATCTCTTTATTACTGAAAGTTTCACACTTTCATTAGATATTAATCTGATTCGGTTAGATGCCCCTTTCCATGATATAGCGTACATGTGTATGTCAGTATCAAGGACATGCTTTGAAAAACATGCATGATAACAGAGGAGGTCAGGAAATCTAGCTCTGACTTCCAAAAATAAAAGTAATCCTTGCCTGTAATCCCAGCACTTTGGGAGGCTGAGGCGGATAGATTGCCTGAGCTTATGGGTTCGAGACCAGCCTGAGCAAGAGAGATCCCCATCTCTACTAAAAATAGGAAAAAAAAACACCAAGTAAGACATAATGGCAGGTACTTCTGGTCCCACCTACTTGGGAGGCTGAGGCCAGAGAGTTTGAGTTGCTGTGAGCTGTGATGATGGAAGGGCACTATACCAAGGAGGACAGAGACTCTGTCTCAAAATAAATAAATAAATAAATAAAAATAAAGGAAAAACACAGATCACCAATTATCAAATACCAATTGCCTTTGGGGGCTGTTTTAAAGAAATGTGAAGAACATTCTTTATCTGATGGGAATCAGTTCATGGACAAGCCTCCTTTTACATCTTTGTATAACATCATGTGTTTAAATGTATCATCCACCTCCTGATGATACCTCTAGTTCCATCCTCTCTTCCTTTACTCCTGCTGATCCCTGCACTGAAGACCCTATTCATAGATAAAGAGGTAAGGCTCATTATAAACTTTCTGAAATGAACCTCAGGAATGTGTCCCTAGAGACATTTCCTTGGACTTGTTCAAATAAAAACGTGCCAGCCACTTTTATGCCCACTTCTACAAAACAAGCATCTTCCTGAACCTTCTTATCGAACAGTGTAAAAATATCCGCCAACTTACTGATTTTTGCCCTGTACACTCTCTTCCAAAATTATTATGAATATTAAATGAATATTAGTGCCACAGCTGATCCTGATACAGGGTCCCCCCATTCAGGGCTGGACAGGGACCCCCGTTTTCTAGGCCTGAGCAAGGAAACTTTCCTCAAACCATACTCTCTGAATACAAGCAAGATAGGGGAAAAGCAGTTTGGCCAGTATTTCATGTAAGCCAGCCCTTTTCTGAAGGGAAAAGCATACACACCCCACTGCTTTGCCTGAGCTAGAAGGACGGCATTTATTTGTTAATACCCCACTCATTGGCTAATTGACATTGGGAAGATGTTTTCTGTCTGCCAGCTCTGGGCCAAGTGTGAATTTTACTCCCAAGATCTCCCTGTTTGCAAGTGATGTATAAGCCCTTAGACAAAAGACTCACGTGGGACTTCCCCCTTGGGTCTCCTCCTTTCTTGCCAAAGGGTCCATTGCCCTCCATTCCTTCTGTGTTACTTTCTGTCTAATAATCCTGTCCTGTCACTGATCTGTGTGGTCCCTGGGTTCATTATTCAAATCTCTGAAATGAAGGACCCGCTGCAGAAAGAAATTCTGTCAACAATCCCTTACGGGGCCATACTATATTATTTTCTGCTATTCAAAAAGTGCCCCTTTAGCTCCACTTCTTAAAAAATTTCTTATCTCCAAGCCAATCCCATGGTGGCTCCATATTTTTAAAAAATAGTTTTGGGTTTAAAAGCTTCCCAAACTTTTTGAAAGTCAAAATAGCATCTGCCGTTCTGCTCTATCTGTGTGCTATTTAGATTCTCAGCAGACTCTAGTTAATCAACCATGGTTTCTGGTTATAAAAGTGTTGGGAGGAGCGGGCTTATGGTTTACACCTAAAACTTGACTTTATTTCATTTACTTTACAAAGCAATCACCAAAAGTACTGGTCCGTCATTGCTAACATTTAGGTGGCACTATTTTATAACTCTGTGATCTTGCACTATCCGATAAGTATCTCAATACCTCTCAACTCCCAGTACCTTTTTCTGCCTGTCATCTCTGAAAATATTGAACCAAATTGTAAAAGCAATGAGTGTTCTAAAGGAATACTATGAAGACATTAAAAGAGCAAAGTAGATCTGAATGTGTTGATATGGAATCAAGTCCAAGATACATTGTAACAGATACGAGTAACAGCAGTTAGGAATAGTGTGATTCCATTTGTGGTAAAAATGGGTCTGCATAAGCACTACTCTCACATACTCTATGTTCAAATATGTACAGAAAAAATTTAGATGGATATGTAAGAAATTGGTAATAATTACTACTAGTGAGTAAAAAGTAGGGAGGTGCTGGGGGAAATCTTTTAGTTTTTATAGCCTTCTTTTACATTTTTTTACTGTGAACACTTTTAACCTTTACAATGGTTTAATATTGAATGAATGAAATTTTGTATAGCAGTTAACTTTAAAATGTTTTTTCAGCTTTCTTGAAATAGAATTGCTGAATAAAAGTTGAATATACTTACCCTGTGATGTTTGGCTGTTAGTATATGTTGTGAAACGATTACCACAAATCAGCTAATTAATATACCCATCACATCACATAGTTTCTTTTGTGATGAGAACTTTCAAGAATTTACCCTTTTACTGAATCTCAAATGTATGAAGGAGCTCAGAAAATTTCACCCCAAAATATGAATCCTTCGTATTGAATTAAGGTCCTTAGAGATTAACAGATCCTTGGAAAAGAATAATTGACTTCCCTTCCTTGTTTTCTCACTATATTGCAGGAAAGAAAATCAAGAATTCAACAACATCTGGCCCAAATAATCTTTAATATAATACCTGTCTCTTAATTTACTTTGCTAAGAGAATCATTTACAAGTCAAGCCGTTTCCCCCATTCATTCATCCTCCCTAGCAACTATTTATTGCCCCTAAACAGAATTACCTATATTCCTCATCTCCTGCTGCCTTCGAAAGGGCTGTATAAAAATATCTGGAGCCCAATGGGATACTGAGTAATCGCTCTGTGATTCTCCCCATGCACATAGTAAATAAACCTTTCTTTATTAATCTGCCTTAATTATGAGTTGATCTTTCAGTGTTTAGTGAATGATTGGG